>JAODAL010067545.1:0-17246 GCA_025379985.1 Phyllomedusa bahiana | reverse complement strand
TATATCTGAGCACAGCTGGAAATCTTACAGACAAAACTCCGGCTTTCCACAGATAATGGTGATCGTTTGACTTTCATCAAGATGAATCAGGCATGGATCTCTGATGTTGTTGTGGCCCCAATTGCCGAGGTCACCGATTAGTTGCCGGGCTTCTTCACATTCCTCTTCAAAAAGAAATGGTCCTCTTGAAAACGTTTTTTTAAAATGATAATTTCTTACTGCAATTTTTATTCTCAGATCCCAAAAGTTCATTTTGCTGGTTTTGCGGTGAGGAGCCTGTAAAAGACACCAAGGTTTCATGACAAAACCGTATTCCATTTACTCACTTAATCTTTAGAATTTTTCGCATTGTCAATGGTTTTGGGGTCATGTTGCTGTGAGATACAGCTATAATCATGGTCCTTTGGAACAGAAATGTGGCTTCTAAGTGGCATTTCTCCCTCACAATTTTAACAGTGGCTGAGAAGTCATTTTTAGAATTTTTTGGAGTCATGTTGCTGTGAGATACAGCTATAATCATGGTCCTTTGGAACAGAAATGTGGCTTCTAAGCGGCATTTCTCCCTCACAATTTTTAACAGTGGCTGAGAAGTCATTTTTATAATTTTTTGGGGTCATGTTGCTGTGAGATAAAGCTATAATCATGGTCCTTTGGAACAGAAATGTGGCTTCTAAGTGACATTTCTCCCTCACAATTTTTAACAGTGGCTGAGAAGTCATTTTTATAATTTTTTGGGTCATGCTGCTTTGAAATGCAGCAATACTACAGGTCCTATTATAAAAAAAATTTTGTTTCTAAGACATTTGTTCTTCACAATTGTCAAGAGTGGCTCAAGGGTCATGTTTTGGATTTTTGGGGGCATTTTGCTGTGAAATGCAGCTATACTACAGGTTATATTATAAAAAGTGTGGTTTCTAACAGACATTTTTTCTTCACAATTGTCAAGAGTGGCTCAAGGGTGATGGTGCTGTCAGAAACGGGAATAGGTAATGGACACATATTGCAAAATGACTTGTTTTTGCAAGATCTTTAACATAGCTAGCAATCCCTGTAGTGAGACAACCCATTTAATACAATTAAAAAGGAGAAACAAAGACGTGGTGGGATTCCATCCTATTTTAAAAATGTGTTTTCTAGAATTAAACTACTAAAAAACTGGCATGTACAAAATAGCTGATACAAATATTCCTCTGAATTGTACAAGGGAGGTACAAGAAGACTTGAACAGATGTAGGTTACCCAGGACAGGTATAGTCAATGTCCAGTTCAACTAAAAAAGTGGTTGAAAGACTTCTTTTTCTTGCACTTTTTATTCTGTGGGTCAGACAGGTTTAGTGGTCATACTGTGGTCTAGTACAGGTATAGTCAATGTCCAGTTCAACTAAAATGGTGGTTGAAAGACTCCTTTTTCCAGCATTTTAAATCTGGTGGTCACTAGAGATGGGTGAATCGATTCTAACGAAGTGGAATTCGTTTAGAATTTTAGCAAAACTTTGGTTCGGAATGAAGTCAAACTTTGGGGTACTTCGGGTGAACGAAGTGTGCTTTTGATTGATAAAATGGCTGCGAGCACATGGCGTTACATGGGGCAAAGCACTCTGGGAGGAAGAAGGGCATAGCCTGCATGACATGTGCAGAGATGAAGCCAATCAAGAGACCAGCGGGATTCAGTGATGTCACCGTACTATATAAGTCCGGGCGCGACGCTGGGAGCTCACACTCCTCTCACTGTACTGATCAGGGAAGGTGCTGCCGCGGCTGATTGTGATAGCTCTTACTGAAGAACTGATTTTTATACAGCGATTTTTGGGGGGTGTCTCAGCTTGTCTGAGAGACTGCTTCTCTTAACGTTCTATTTCTGATTTTTTGGGTTATTGGATCTGAAGTCCAGTGTGTGTCCAGTGCAGCTGCATATACATTTTAATGCTATCTGCTCACAGCACATTGATTATCCAAGGGTGATCTAAGCCTGTTCCTGTTGTATTCATTTCAAGAAACAGCGTTTTTACAATACAAATACAACTTCATTTTTGGCTGCTCAATTCTTTTGCACAATTTACATCCAGGGGTTAATTAAGTGTTGTTCTGCTGCTGTGGTGACTAAAAGAAACCGTCTTTTTCACCGCCAAAAAAGACATTTTTCTTGTAGCATAACTCACAAGCGAGGGTAAATGACAAGTTTTTCTCTTGTTGTGTAGCGTAAAATACACACCATTGTAACACGCTACAAAGCTGGTAGTTTTTGGCTGCTCAATTGTTTGGCGCAATTTACATCCAGGGGTTAATTAAGCGTTGTTCTGCTGCTGTGATGACTAAAAGAAATCGTCTTTTTCACCGCCAAAAAATACATTTTTCCTGTAGCATAATTCACAAGCGAATATTAGTTACAAGTTTTCCTCTTGTGTAGCGTAAAAAACACGTCATTGTAACACGCTACAAAGCTCGTAGTTTTCGGTTGCTCAATTCTTTTACGCAATTTACATCCAGGGGTTAATTAAGTGTTGTTCTGCTGCTGTTGTGACTAAAAGAAACCGTTTATTTCACCGCCAAAAAAGAAATTTTTCCTGCAGCATAATTCACAAGCGAAGGTTAATTACAAGTTTTCCTCTTGTGTAGCGTAAAAAACACGCCATTCTAACACGCTACAAAGCTCGTAGTTTTCGGTTGCTATATTCTTTTACGCAATTTACATCCAGGGGTTAATTAAGTGTTGTTCTGCTGCTGTGGTGACTAAAAGAAACCGTTTATTTCACCGCCAAAAAAGAAATTTTTCCTGCAGCATAATTCACAAGTGAAGGTTAATGACAAGTTATTCTCTTGTTGTGTAGCGTAAAATACACGCCATTGTAACGCTACAAAGCTGGTAGTTATTGGCTGCTCAATTCTTTTGCGCAATTTACATCCAAGGGTTAACTAAGTATTTTTCTGCAGTTTTTACCAGTAAAAGAAACTTTTTTTTCACCGCCACAGAAGAAATTCTGTAGCATAATTCATATCCGAAGGTTAATTAAGCCTGTTTGGCTTTTATATTCAGTAAAATACACAGAGTTTTAAACGGCAAAATACAAGTACATATTTCCTGCCCATTTGTGGAGCGCAATTTATATCTAAAGGGGGACCCAAGCTTGTTAATGGGCTCATTTGGGGTCTAATACCAGGGGGTGTACTGTATTATCATATACAATTTTCTTCATCAAACAGTGTCTGTACATTTTAAAACAAACAGTAATGTCAGACAGAGAGGTGACAGGCTCTTCACCTGCGAGTGGCAGTGGCACAATCATTCCTGGAGCAGGCCCAGGTCGCAGCAGAAAAAGGGGACGTCGCAGCAGGGGTCATCTAGCTGCCGTGTGCTGACTAGCAACCCAAGGGTTATTGAGTGGTTGACTAGTTCATCCACTTTCTCCCAGATGACATCTGACAATCCCAGCCAGGAGTCGGTGGGAACGTCAGACACAACCCTTAGTTGGCATGGCCCGGGAGCGGGTCAGCGGCCCTCACCTGTCCTCAACCCGCCTCTGTCCCAGAGGACAGTCAGCAGCTACTTGGCAGCGAAGAAATGGGGCCAATATCCCCTGCTTCTTGCAGTAGACGGCAAAGTATAGATGTGGAGAGTGGCATGGGAGGTCATGTTGTGAGGGGTCAGCCTCTGCATACCAAGACCGGTGATGAGGACAGCAGTGACGATGAAACACAAATCGATGATGATGTAGCCGACCGCACTTGGGAGCCGGGTGAAACAAGGGCTTCATCATCGTCCGTAAAAGAGGGCGACAGCTTGCACTTAAGGCAGCGGCGCAGCCAGCAAGTGGGTTGTGTAGAAAACCCGCTTTGCAGGTCCAAGAAAGTAGCGGCACAGGGGCTCAGCGAGGCAGCGGCGGCAGTAGTCACTCAGTGCGGAGCGTTGGCGGTAAAATCACCCACTCGGCGGTGTGGCAGTTCTTTGCTAAGACACCATAGGAGCCGAATATGGGAATATGTAGAATCTGTGGGCAGAAAGTGAAGTGTGGCCAGGGAGCTAAGGTTGGCACCACAGCCCTGCGTCAACACATGCAGCGTCACCATCCGGTGGCCTGGGAGAAACGTGGCTCAGATGTGGTGGTCCATCCAGCCGCTGCAGCAACAGCAGCAGCGCCCAGTGGCACACATGCCATTGCAGCCAGTCAAGGCTCCACCACCTCTGCAGAAGAGAGTTGTTTCTCTTTGCCATCATCTCTCGGGCCAGATGCACTCTGCCACCCCAGTTAGAAGGTCTGCTGGACTACTGGGCAGCCAAACTGGATGTGTGGCCGCAACTTGCCGAGTTTGCAATGGAGAAGCTGTCCTGCCCGGCCAGTAGTGTGGCATCAGAGCGGGTGTTCAGTGCGACGGGGGCCATCGTTACCCCAAGGAGAACACCCTTGTCCATGGGAAATGTGGAACGATTGACCTTTGTCAAGATGAATCAGGCGTGGATCGGCCAGGATTTCCACACACCAATGCCTTAGGTGTCAGACTACATCAGCCATGACGCCTCACCCAAACTGTGAGAAATGAGTCTGGGTTAAAACTACCTGCCTCAGCCACTATTCTGATGCCGCCACCCGCTTCATGCCACACATCTGCTGCCAGTTTCTCCATCTGCCACCAACCATCTTTACCAGGGACTGGTATTGCCACCCACCTCCACACTCTGTCATTGTGCCACTTTATGACCTCATGCTGCTGCTGGTGCCGTGACATCCACACTGTCATTGTACAACTCTGTGGCCTACTCCAGTTTTTGCCACCTCCAGAATGTCATTGTGCCACTCTCTGACCTCATGCTGCTGCTGCCATGCTGCCCTCCACACTGTGTCATTGTGCAACTGTCTGACCTCATGCTGCTGCTGCCGTGCACTCCACAGTGAGTCATTGTGCCACTGTCTGACCTCATGCTGCTGCTGCCGTAACCTCCCTTTTTTTCCACTCCCTGCCCTTTGTGCCACTTTGGGGCCCACCTCTTTATTTTTTTCCACCCTCCAGTTTTGTCAAATTCCCCACTGTCTGCCCTTTCATGCTGTTTGCTCCCCATGTTGGGGCAACACTGTGCCCTTTGGGGCCCAAATCGGGGCCCTACCCCTATTTTTTCCCAAACCTCCAAAAAGTATTTTTGCCACTGCCCAAAACCTAAAGCTGTGTTGCTGTCCCTCCAAATTTGTGTTTTTTGGGGTCCACTGCTGCCCTCATTGCTGCTCCCCGGCCCCTCCCCCAAAAAACTGTTTTAAATTGTCCCACCTGTGGCCAAACTCCTATTTTTGGGCCAAACCTTTGCAGAATGTCATTGTCCCATTTCCCCCTGACCTCATGCTGCTGCCTGCTGGGGCCCTCCACACTGTGTAAATTGTGCCACGGGCCCGGACCTCATGTTTGCTGAAAAACCCCCCAAAAAAAAAAGGCCCCCCTCCACCCCTGTGTAAATTGTGCCATCTGGGGCCCTTTACTCCTTTTTTTCCCACCTCCAAAAAAAGCCCTTTGTGCCCAATCCCTGACTTCTTGTTTGCTGCTGTGTGCCCTCCACACTGTTTTCATTTTGCCCACTCTGTGGCCTACTACTGTTTTCCCACCCCCAAAGAAATGGCATTGTGCAACTCCCTTTTGACCTCATCGGGCTGTTTGCTTTTTGCCCTCACACCTGGGGTAAACGTGCCATTTCCCTAAACCTCATGCTGTTTGCTGCCGTGCCCCTCCACACTGTTTTCATTTTTGGCCACTTTTTGGCCAAATTTCCTGTTTTGGCCACCTCCAGAAGGGGGTCTTTGTGCCACTGCCTGACCTCATGTTGCTGGGGCCCCTCCACACTTGGGGGTCTCTTGTCCCACTGCCAAAACCTCAAAACTGCGGTTTTGTCGGGACCTTACACTGTGTAAAAAACCCCCTTTTCGGACCTATGTGGCTGCTGCCTTGACCTCCACCCCGGGTCATTGTTGCCACTTTGGGCCTACACTTTTTTTGCCACGCCCAGAATGCCCTTTTGGTCCCAAACTGCCCTGCCCTTTCATTCGCTGTTGGGGGGGCTGCTTTTGGGGAAACCTCAACACACTGTGTCATTGTGCCACTCTGTGGCCTCCCCCTTTTTTTGCCACCTCCAGAATGTCAGTGTGCCATTTGCCTGACCTAAACCTGCGCCGCTGTGCCCTCCACACTTTTGTCATTGGGGCCCACTGTCTGCCCTTTCATGCTCCCTGCCCCGGGTGCCCCCCAAAACCCTGTGTAAATTTTTGCCACTCTGTGGCCCTACTACGTTTTGCCACCCTCCAAATGCCCATTGTGCCACTCCCCTGACCTCATGCTGCGTGCCTTTTGGCCTCTTTCACACTGTGTCATTGTGCCACTCTCGGGACCTCAGGGTGACTGCGGCCGTGACCACCACTCTTTTGTCTTTGGGTCCCCACTTTGGGCCTACTACGGGTTTTCCCAAACCCCCCAGAATGTCTTTGGGCCATGTCTGCCCCTCATTTGCTGTTGTGGCTGCTGTCGGCCCCTTTCACACTTTGCCCATTGCCCCCTTTGTTGAACCACTCCTATTTTTGCCCCCCTTTCCAGAATGTAAATTGTGCCATTTGCCTGTTTCCAATGCTGTTTGCTCTGTGCCCTCCACATTGTCATTGTGCCACTGTCGGGACCTCATGCTGTTTGCTGCCGGGTGCCCCCCCACACTTTTCCCAAGGGTCCCCACTCTGTTGGACAAACCCCCTGTTTTACCCACCTCCAAATGTCTTTTGGCCCCCACTGCCTGACCTCATGCTGCTGGGGCCCGTAACCTCCACACGTGTAAATATTCCCACCCTGTGGCCTACTTGTTTTTTGCCACCCCCAGAATGCCCTTTGTCCCAACTCCCCTACCTCATGTGCTGTGCCCCCCACCTGTTCATTTTTCCCCAAACGGGCCTTAACCCATGCTGCGCGCCGTGACCCCCCAAAACTGGTCTTTGTTCCACTCTGAGCCCCTCAAATGGGCCCTTGCTGTGTGACCTCCACTCTTTTGTCATTGTCCCACTTTGTGGCCTACTACAGTTTTGCCACCTCCAAAATTTCTTTTGGGGCCAACTGTCCTGTCCCTAAATTTGCTGTTGTGGCTGCTTTTGTGACCTACACACTGTTTTCATTGTGCCCTCTGTGGCCTACTCCTGTTTTTCCACCTCCGAATGTCAGTGTCCATTGCCTGACCTCATGCTGCGGGCTGCGGGTGCCCCCCACACGTGTCATTGTCCCACTGTCTGACCTCATGCTCCCGGGTCCCCCCACACTGTGTCCATTGTGCCATCTTTGGCCAAACTACTTTTTTTTGCCACCCCCCGTTGTCTTTGGGTCCCAAACGCCTTACCTCATGTTTGCGTTTTGCCGTGCCCTTTCACACTGTTCATTGTGCCACTCTCTGACCTATGTCTTTTTGCCGTAAACCCTCCACTCCCCTGCCCAATTTGGGCCCTTTGGGGCCCCTACAAAAGTTTTTCCACCCCCCACAATGTCATTGTGCCCACTGCCCTGCCCCTCATGGGGGCTTTTTGGGCTGTTTGTCGTGACCACACATTTTGTCTTTGGGATCCCTCTGGGGGCCTACTCCTTTTTTTTGGCCCCCCCTGGGGGGTCTTTGTCCCACTCCCTTTATCTCAGGGCTGCTGCTGCTGGGGCCCTCCACACTGTGTAAAATTGTGCCACTGTTCTGACCTCATGCCTGCTCCCAAAGGGCCCTCCCCCACTGTGTCATTGGGGCCACTCTTTTGGACTACTCCTTTTTTAGCCACCTCCAAATGCCCTTGTCCCAAATCCCTGCCCTCTTTCTGTTTCTCCCCGAAAACCTCCACCCCTGTTTTAAATTGCCACTCTGGGGCCGGGCTCCTTTTTTTTTTGCCCCCACCAGAATGTAAATTTGGGGCCACTGCCCTGACCTCATCCCTTTTTGGTGGCTGCGTGATAAACCCTCCACCCCACTTTTTCAATGTCCCAAACCCCTGGGGCCGACTCCTTTTTTTGCCACCGTCCAAATTTCTTTGGGCCACTGCCTAAACCTTTCATGCGCGTGCCCTCCACACTGTGTCATTTTGAAACCGCCTAGCCTCAGCTGCTGCTGCCATGCCCTTTCCACATTTGTGTCATTTTTCCCCCTCTCTGCCTCATGGGGTTTGCTGCCATAAACGTCCACTCTCTGCCCATTGTCCCAAACTTTGGGGGCCTATACTGTTTTGCCACCTCCAAATGTAAATTGGGGCCACGGTCTGTCCTCATGCAAATGTTGGGGCTGCTGTTGTGACCTACACACGGGTGTCTTTTTGGGCCCCCTGTGGCCTACTCCTTTTTTTTTTGCCACCCCAGAATGGCATTTGCCAATGCCTGACCTCGCTTGCTGCTGTGTCCCTCCACACTGTTTTCATTGTGCCACTGTCCTAAACCTTTCATGCTGCTGGTCCCTTTTGCCCTCCACACTTTTTCCCTTTTGGGCCACTTTTCTAAACCTAAATCCCGTTTGCTGCCGTCCCCTCCACACTGTGTTATTTTTCCACTTGTCCCCCAACTACTTTTTTTCCCCCTCCGAATGTAAATTGGGGCCCACTCCCCTGCCCTTATGGCTGCTGTTGTGGCTGCTGTCGGGGAACCAACACCTGTTCATTGTGCCCACACGGGTTGGCCTACTCCTGTTTTTTTTGCCCCCCTCCAAATGTCATTTTTCCCACTCCCTTTCCAATGCTGTTTGTCCCCCTCTACCCTGTGTCATTGTCCCCACGTCAAAACCTTTTGCTGCGGGGGTTTGGTCCCCCTCCACACTGTGCCCCATTGTGCCCTGTCTGACCTCATGCTGTTTGCTCCCGTGCCCCTGCACACTTGTAAATTTCCCAAATTTTTGTGGACTCCCTCCTTTTTTAAAAGCCACCTCCGGGAATGTCATTGTGCCACTGCCGGGACCCCATGCTGCTGCTGCCGTAACCTCCACACGTGTCATATTGCCACTTTTTGGGGGCCTACTCCTGTTTTTTGCCACCTCCAGAATGTCATTTTTGCCACTCCCCCTGCCCCCCCCCCAATTGCTCCCTGCTGGGGGGCTGTCTTTTGACCTCCAAAACTGTGTAAATTTGGGCCACCTGGGGGCCTTACCCCGGGTTTTTGGGCCAAACCTCCGAATGTTAATTGTGGGCCCTCCCTCCCGGCCCTCATGCGGGCTTGTGCCCCCCAAACCACGGGTGCCCCAAATTGTCCCAAAAGCTGGGGCCCCTCTGTGCTGCCTGTGGACCTTCACACGGTCATTGTGCCCCCTCTCTGACCTCAAGTGGCTGCCCCGTAAACGCCCCACTCTCTGTCAGTGTGCCATTTTGGGGGCCCAAATACTTTTTTTGCCACCCCCAGAATGGCATTGTGCCACTGTCTGTCCTAAGCGGGCTTTTTAGTGGCTGCTTGTTGCCCCCCCACACACTGTTTTCCATTTTTGAAAACTCTGGGGCCCTACTACCGGGTTTTTTCCCCACCCCCCATAAAACCCCCCCCCCCCATTGTTTGCCAATGCCGGGCCCTCATTTTTGCTGCTGCTTTTCCCCCCCACATTTGTGTCATTGTGCCACGTCTGACCTCAGGGCGGGGGTGCGTCCCCTTTCCACACTGTGCCCATTTGCCCTGTCTGACCCCTTCCCTTGTTTGCTGGTGCGTGCCCTCCACACTGTGTCTTTTGGCCACTGTTTTGACCTCATGTGCTGTTTCCCCTTTGCCCTCCAACTGGGGTCATTGTGCCACCCTTGGGGCCCCTATTTTCTGTTTTCCCACCTCCAGAATGTCATTGGGGGCCACTGCCCTGACCCCCTGCTGTTTGGCTCCCCCCGAAAACCCCCAAACATGTGTCCAAAAGGGCCATTTCTGTGGCCCTAATCCTTTTTTTTCCCAACCCCCAAAAAGTCTTGTTCCACTGCCTGACCTCATGCTGCTGGTGGGGCTGCTGCCCAGGGACCCCCACACTTGTGTAAATTTGGCCACTTGGGGCCTTTACTCCTTTTTTTTTGGGGGGGGGGGGCAAACCCTCCAGAATGCCCATTGTCCCAACTCCCCTGCCCTCATGCTGCTGTGCCCTCCCCTCTGTGTCATTGTCCCAAACTGGCCTAGCCCCCATGCTGCTGCTCCCCAGGGCCCTTTAACACTGTTTCATTGGGCCACTCTCGGCCCCTCATGTGGCTGCTGCCCGTGCCCGTCCCCCTCTCTGTCGTGTGCCACTTTGGGGCCCTACTCCCTTTTTTTGGCCACCTCCAAATTGGGCATTTTTGGCCCACTGTCTGTCCTCATCCCTGCTGTTTTTGGCTGCGGGTTGTGACCCCAAACTGTGCCCATTTTGCCATTTCTGGGGCCCCTATTTTCCTTTTTTTTTGTCCCCTCCAAAAATGTAAATTTGTGCCAATCCCTTTACCCCCAAGCTCCCTGCTCTGCCCCTCCACCCCTTTGTCTTTTGTGCCCCCTTCTGCCCTCATGCGGCTGGTGCTGGTGCCCCCCAAACACTGGGTCATTGTGCCACTGTCTGACCTCATGCTGCGGGTGCTGTGCCCCCCCCAAAACTGTGTCATTGTGCCACTGTCTGCCTAAACCCCTGCTCCCCTTGCCTTTGCCCTCCACACTTTTGCACTTTTGTCCCAAATTCCTGGGGCCCTCTAACTGTTTTGTTTAACCTCCAAAATGCCCTTTTAGGGCCACGCTGCCCCATCCCCCCCCGGCTGTTGTGGCCCCCCCCCTTCCCGTGACCTAAAACCCCTGTGTAAATTGGGGCCACACTTTTGGGGCCTTTAACCTTTTTTTGCCACCTCCAGAATGTCATTGTCCCACTGCCTAAACCCTCATGCGGCTGGTGCTGTGCCCTCCACCCCTGTGTCATTGTGCCACTGCCCAAAACCTCATGTTTTGTTTGCGCCGTCCCTCCACCGGTGTCATTGTCCCACTTTTGGGGCCCTACTATTTTTTTGCCCCCCTCCGAATGTTATTGTGCCACTTTTCCTTTTCCCCCAGGGCTGCTGTTTTTTGGCTGCGGTTTTTTTCCCCTCCCAACACTGTCTTTTGGTCCCACTTTTGGCCATTCCCTTTTTTTTTCCCAAACCTCCAAAAAGAGTCATTGTGCCACTGCCTAAACCCCCATGCTGTGCAAATGTGGCCCTCCCACTGTGCCCTTTGTTCCACTGCCTGACCCTTCATGTCCCTGGTGCTTGCCCTCCACCCCTGTGTCTTTTTTGCCCACTGCCCGACCTCACCCTGCTGCGCCGTGCCCCCCCACATTTGTGTCATTGTCCCCACCTCGTGGCCTACTACGTTTTGCCCACCTCCAAATGTCATTGTCCCCCCGCCGGGCCCCCCTCATGCGCTCGGGGCTGTGACCTTACACAGATTTTCTTTGTGCCACTCTCGGGGACCTCATGGGGCTGGACCCCCCGTCCCTCCCTCCCCGTCTTTTTGTGCCCACTTTGGGGCCCTTTCTACTGTTTTGCCACCTCCCGGGAATGTCAGTTTGTCCCAAAGCCTGTCCCATGCTCCCTTTTGGGTGGTGCGTCTTTGACCCTCCCACATTGTGTCATTGTCCCACTCTGTGGCCAAACCCCTATTTTTCCACCCCCAAAGAATGCCCATTGTCCCACTGCCTGTCTCATGGGCTCTCCCGGGGCCCTCCACACTTTTCTTTTGGGGCCACTCTGGGGCCTACCCCCTTTTTTTTGCCCCCTTTCCAGAATGTCTTTTGTGCCACTCCCGACATCTTTGCGGCTACCCCCTTTTTGCCCTCCCACTGTGTCATTCTGCCCCCCTGCCCTGCCTCATTGCTGTTTGCCGGGGGCCCTCCACCTGGGGTTCTTTTGGGGGCCACTCGGGGCCCTTTATTTAATTTTTTGGCCCCCCCACCTCCAGAATGTCATTGTGCCCCTGCCTGACCTAAATTTTTGCCCCTGCCCTCCACACTGTGTAAATTGGGTCCCCAAAAGCCTAACCTCTTTACTCCCTTGCCTGTGGGACCTTCACACGGGTTGGCAATAAGCCACTCTAAAACCTCTTTTTGGCTGTTTGGCCTTGCCCCCAAAACTCTCTGCCCATTGGCCACTTTGGGGCCCAAAACTACGTTTTGCCCACCTCCGAAGTCATTTGCCACTGTCGTCCCCCATTCGCTAGTTGTGGCTGCTTTTTTGTGACCCTACACACGGGTGTCTTTTGGGGGCCCCCTTCTGTGGCTACTTCCTTTTTTTTTGCACCCTCCAAAAATGTCAGTGCGCCACTCCCTGTCCTAAGCTCCCTGCTGCTGTCCCCTTTTCCACACGTGCTTTTGTGCCACTGTCTGACCTCAGGGCTTGCTCCCTTTCCCCTTTCCACACTTTTCTTTGGGTGCCCCCTCTGTGGTACTACGGGTTTTTCCCACCTCCAGAATGTCATTTCCCCTGCCGGGCCCTCCCATGCTGCTGTCCCCCGGACCTTCACATTTGTGTCTTTTGTGCCACTTCGACCTCATGTGCCTGCTGCCGTTCCCCCAACCACCCCTCTGCCCATTGTCCCAAAATTTTTTGGCCTATCCCTGTTTTGCCACCTCCAAAGTGTCATTGCCCCACTGTCTGTCCTCATGCTGGGGTTTGGGGCTGCGTCTGACAACCAAAACCTTTGTCATTGTGCCACTCTGTGGCCTACCCCTTTTTTTTGCCCCCTCCAGAATTTTCACTGTGCCACTACCCTTGTTTTCCAAAGCTGCTGCCCGCTGTGCCCCCCACACTTGGTGTCTTTGGGTGCCACTGCCTGCCCTTTTTCATGCTGCTGTTTGCCGTGCCTCCCACACGGGTTTTAAATTGTGCCCTCTGTGGACTACCCTTTTTTTAACCCACCTCCGAATGTCATTTTTCCCACTGCCGGGACCTCAGTTCCCTTGCTTGCCGAAAACCTCCACCGGGTGTCTTTATTGCCACTCTGTGGCCTACTCCGTTTTTTTGCCCCCCTCCGAATGTCATTTTTCCATTTCCCGGGCCCCTAAATGCTGTTTGTGCCCCCCCAAACACTGTTTTAAAGGGTTCCACTCCCCTAACCTCATGCTGCCCCCGGGTTGACCTTCCCCCAACGTGTTTTCATTGTCCCAAACTCTGTGCCCTCAGTGGTTTGCTGCCGTGCCTCCACTCTCTGTCATTGTGCCACTTTTGTGGCCTATACAGTTTTTGCCACCCCCAGAATGTCTTGGGGCCCACTGTCTGTCCTCTTTCCCTGCTTTTTGGCTGTGTTGTAAACCAAACCCCACTGTGTCTTTGGGGCCACTCTGGGGCCCTACTCCTGTTTTTGCCCCCTTTCCAGAATGTCAGTGTCCCTCCCTTTCCCCTCCATGCTGCTGCTGCTGTGCCCTCCACACGGTGTCATTTTGCCATGCTGACCTCAGGGCCTGCCGTGCCCTCCCCCACTGTGTCATTGTCCCCACCTGGGGCCTCCCTTTGTTTTGCCACCTCCGGGAAAGGTATTTTTGCCACTCCCTGCCCCTCATGTGCTGCTGCCGTGCCCTTCACACTGGGGTAAAATTGTGCCATTTCTCTGACCTCATTTTGGCTTTTTGCCGTGACCCCCACTCCCCTTTTCATTTTTCCCCTTTTGGGGCCCTATACTTTTTTGGGCCAACCTCCCCCAAATGTCATTGTGAAAACTGCCCCTGTCCACTGCGCTTTTAATGGTTTGTTTTCGGGGCCCTCCCAAAATTTTTCCTTTGTGCCACTCTGTCCCCTACCCCCTTAATTTTTGCCACCCCCCAAAGGAATGTCATTGTGCCACTCCCCTAATCTAAAGGCGCGCTCCCTGTGCCCCCACATTTGTGTTCGGGGGTGCCACTGTCTGACCCTTTGGGGCTGCTGCCCCAGGGCCCCCCACCCCCCTTGTAGTCATTTTTCCACCCCTGGGGACTACTCCTTTTTTACCCACCCACCGGGAATGTCATTGTGCCATTTGCCTGACCCCCAGGGTTTGCTGCTGCCGTAACCCCCAAACACGGTGTCATATTCCCAACTCTGTGGCCTCCCTCCGTTTTTTTGCCACCTCCAGAATGTAATTGGGCCACGCCTGCCCTTCTTTGCTGCGCGTGGCGGGCTTTTGGATGACCTCCACACTGTGTCAATGTGCCACTCTGTGGCCGATCCCGGGATTTTTTTGCCCCCCTCCAAAAATGTCATTTTTGCCACTGCCTGACCTCATCTGCTTTTCCCCTCCCCACTGTGTCATTGGGCCACTGCCTAGCCCTCAGGGTGCTGCTGCCGTGCCCCTTAAACACTGGGGCCCCATTGTGCCACTCTCTAAATCATTTTGGCCCTGCTTGCCATGACGCCCACTCTCTGCATTTTTGCCATTTTGGGTGGCCTACAACTTTTTTTTCCCCACCTCCAAATTGCATTGTGCCACTGGCGTCCTCTTGCTGCTTTTGGGCTGCTGTTTGACCTACACCGTGTCATTTTGCCACTTGTGGCCTACCCCTGTTTTTGCCACCTCCAAAAATGTCATTGGGGGCCAAGCCTTGCCCTTTCCTGCTCCCTGCTCGGGTGCCCTCCACACGTTTTCTTTGTGCCCTGTCGGGACCTCATGCGGCTGGTGCTGTGCCCTCCACATGTGTCTTTGGGTGCCACTGCCCTGCCCTCATGCTGCTGTTTTGGCCATGCACTCCACACGGGTGTAAATTGGGCCCCACTTTTGGGGAAACAACTCCTGTTTTGGGCCACCCCCAGAATGTCATTGGCCATTTGCCTGACCTCTTTCTGCTGCTTGCCGTAACCTCCACACTGTGTCTTTTTGCCAACTCTGGGGCCTACTCCCTGTTTTTGCCACCTCCAAAGGTCATTGTGCCACTGCCTGACCTAATGCCGCTGCGGGGGCTGCTGGTTTGACCTCCACACTGGTCAATGTCCCAAATTTGGGGGCCGACCCCCTGTTTTTGCCACCTCCAGAATTTTCATTGTGCCCACTGCCTGACCTCATCCCTGCTGTGCCCCCCCACACTGTTAAAATTGGTGCCAGGGCCTAGCCTCATGCTGCCTGCGGCCGGGTGCCCTTTCACACTTGCCCCTTGTCCCAAACCTCTTTTACCTCATGGGGCCCTGCCCAAAATGACTTTCCCACTCCCCTTGTAATTGTCCCAAAACTTTGTGGCCTATTTTCTGTTTTCCCCCACCCCCCCAGAATGTCATTGTGCCCTGTCGTCCTCTTTGTGCTGTTGGGGCGCTGTTTGTGACCTCCCACACGGGTGTCTTTTTGCCCCCTTGGGGGCCTACTCCTGTTTTTTGGCCACCCTCCAAAAATGTCATTGTCCCCAAATGCCTGACCTCAGTTTGCTGCTGCTGGCCCTCCCACACTGTTTTCATTGTGCCACGTCTGACCCTCTTCCCTCGGGCCCTGTCCCCCTTCCAAAACTGGGGCATTGTGCCACTGTCTGACCCTCATTCGGGCTGTTTTGCCGGGCCCTCCACCCCTGTGTCTTTTGTGCCCACTCGGGTGGCCCAAATCCTTTTTTTAAGCCACCCCCCAGAATGCATTGGGGCCAAATTTTGCCTGACCCCCATGCTGCTGCTGCCGTAACCTCCCCCCTGTGTCATATTGCCCTCTGGGGCCCTACTCCTTTTTTTTTTTTGCCACAACCCCAGAATGCCCATTGGCCACTGCCCTGACCTCATCCCTGCTGCTGCGGCTCCCGGTCATGCCCCTCCACACTGTGTCAATGTCCCACTCCGGGGCCCTACTCCTGTTTTTCCCAAACCTCCAGAATGTCATTGGGGCCACTGCCGGGACCTCATGCTCCCCTTTTCCCCTCCAAAACTGGGGTATTGTGCCACTCCCCTACCCCTCATGCTGTTTGGCTGCCGTAAACCTTCCCCAACGTGTCTTTTTTGCCACCTCGGGACCTAAAGCGCTGGGGCCCTCCACATGTTTTTCATTTGGCCCCCCTTGTCTGACCTCATGGGGGCTGGGTGGGGCCCTCCAAAACTGTGTCTTTGTGCCATTCCTGACCTCATGTTTGTTTGGTGCTGTGCCCCCACACGGGTAATTGTGCCACTGCCCCTGACCTAAATGCTGCTGTTTGCCTTTGCCCTTCCACACTTTGTCATTGTCCCAAACTCTGTGGCCTACTTACTTTTTTTGGCCCCCCAACCTCCAAAATGTCATTGTGCCACTGCCTGACTCATGGGGGGTTTTTTGTGGCTGCTTTTGTGCCCTTTACACCCTGTTTTCTTTGGTCCCCACACTTTTGGGCCTACTCCTGTTTTTGCCCCCTCCAGAATGTCATTGGGGCCACTCCCCTGACCCTATGCGCTGGGTGCTTTTTGCCCCCAAACACGGTGTCATTGTCCCCAATGTCCGACCTCTTTGCTGTGCTCCCGGGCCCCCTTTTAACCACACTGTGTCATTGTGCCATTTTGGGGGCCTACAACTGTTTTCCCACCTCCAAATGTTATTGTGCCACTGTCGGGTCCCCCATGCTGCTGTTTTCGTGGGGTGTGCCCGTGACCTACACACTTTTCTTTTGTCCACGTTTGGGGCCCTTTACCCCAATTTTTTGCCACCTCCGAATTTTTCCATTTTTGGGCCACTGCCTTACCTCATGCTGTGAAATTTGGGGGCCTCCACACTGTGTCTTTGTTCCACTGCCTGACCTACGGGGGTTTGGTGCTGTGCCCCTCCACACTGTGTCATTTTTTGCCCCCTGTCTAAACCCTCATGTTGCTGCGGGCCCCCGGTGCCCCCCCACACGGGTGTCATTTGTGCCACTCTGTGGGCCTACTCTGTTTTCCCACCTCCAGAATGCCCAATTTTTGCCACTGCCTGCCCCCATCCCTGGCCTTCCGTGCCCTTTCCCAACACTGTGTAAATTGTGCCACTCCCCTGACCCCCTTTGGGCTGCTGCCCGGTGGACCTCCCCCTTTTCTGTCATTGTGCCACTTTGGGGCCTACTACTTTTTTCCCACCTCCAGAATGTCTTTGTGCCCTCCTGTCCTCATGCTGTTGTTGTGGTTTCGGGTCGTGCCCTTTACACTTTGGTGTCATTTTTTGGCCCATTTCTGGGGCCCCTACCCCTCCAAATTTTTTCCCAACTCCAGAATGCCCGGGGGCCCCACTGCCTGATCTCATGCTCCCTGCTGCCGTTGCCCCCCCAAACACTGTGTCTTGGTGCCACTCGGGTGGCCTACTACTTTTTTTTGCCCCCTCCAGAAGTCTTGTGGCCCAATGCCTGACCCCATGCTTTGCTGCTTTTCCCCTTCAACATTGTGCTTTGTGCCATTTAT
>JAODAL010067544.1:0-17246 GCA_025379985.1 Phyllomedusa bahiana | reverse complement strand
GGGTCATTGATCCAGGGATTTTTCGTTTGGGCCAGATTGGAGTCAGGAAGGAATTTTTTTCCCTAAAATGAGAAAATTTGGGTTTTTCTCCCTCATTGGGGGTTTTTGCCTTCCTCGGTCAACACCTTAGCCAACAGGCTGAACTAGATGACGACTTGTCTTTTTTTAGCCATACAAACTATGAAACTATAATGTAATCATTCTATATCTCAGTTGAGGTTTAGAGTTATAGAACATGTGCCCCCCTCCCCTGAGAAGAGGTGGGGATCGAGAGAGACTGCTGTTAAAAAAAGGAATTAAAGTGGATTTTTAAATTAAAATCCTTACATCCAAATGGCTTAAATTTAGAATTTAACACTAATTTGATTTAGACTCCCTGAAATATTTTGTTTACTTCTTGTTTTTAATATCACTCACCTAAAACATCCCTGAATTTTTTTTATATCCCCTTTAAAGGTTGAAGATGGAGTGGGGACCCATTATTGTTTTGTCCTTTGAGGCTTTGTGTTATTATCAACTCTGTTTATTTAGATATCATTAAATTTGTTTATCCTTGTTTTTTGACAATGAATGTTTTCTTTTTTTTTGTGGTCTAAAAATTTTGGACACTTTGTATTATGGGCTATTTATAATTTGCCTTTTTGTTGTCTAGCACATCTTCTCAAATTCATACTTGTATTTTTTGATGTCATAGTGCCATCAATTTGGGTTGTTGCTGTCATGTTTCATGACACTTCTTCCCTATACATGATTTTTTGTCAGCATGGCAAAGAGTTATAACCATAAATCACTTAGTGTACCTATAAACCCGGGAAGGATAATAGATCTCTATAATAGAAACCACTACAGATTTATCAATCTGCATTTTGTTTGTGTTGATAGGTTTGAAGGGTTTTGGGGCAGTACTAAATTTTCGCCCTTCCCCCATACACACTTGATACTAAGGTACGAGAATCAATCTTTGCTAATTTAGCCCGACAGACTTACGCGCTGTTGCCTGACATGCGCAATGATGCTTTGAAATCCATTGGACATGCGCATATTAGGTTTGTAGTCCATAGACAGCGACATGCGCAAAATCAGTGTAGGACCCCCCGTTCCCTGCATCATGCCCGCGTTGGGTCCTTTCTCTCAAATAGGTAATCAATGATTGGAGATTTTTAAGATTTATCACCTTTGTAAGTCACAGAATCATTGGTAGAACATTTCTCTATCATGTCACTAGATATTTGATTGGTGCTTGTATTTTGGGGGTGTTTACTTCTGTTTGTATATATACTTGTACTTGTAACACTTTAATCATGCTTGAAAAAGGCTCTATCACATAATTTTGAGCCGAAACGTTGCATTTTTTTGTACTCTGGATTCACCATTAAAGAAGAGTTTTATGCTGACATCCGTTTCTTCAACTTTTCTGGATCTGGATGGTGAGAGTTGGGCTCTCTCACCTTAGGATGATCTGATGCATCACTGCTTCTTGTGAGGATATAAGTTTTGGGGACTTCAGTGCTGGTCTATATACATTTTTTATTGCTATAATCACACTTCTGTCATTGGAGCCTCCATTGCAAATTTGGTCAAGAAAAAATAGAATAGTATATTGTACTATTTTTTCCTGTAAAATAACCATTGGTTTCCGTCATTAAACTGGTCCAGTTCCAAGCAGATGTGAACCACATTGAACAACATTAGATTGCCAGAGGCATATAGAAATTCATGGTGATAAAATATTGGCTACCAAGGGGGCCCTCAGCTGTCTGCATTCACACCTGAAAACTCTATATATACCAAAAACGCAAGGAATTGAGTATTACCAGTTGACACTATGGATGACCAATTAAAGGAGTTCTCTCCCTACAGTGTTTAACAGAATGTATGAATGAAATACTCTGTCACTTCCTGGTTCAGACTGACTCATTTGCATACAGCTCCATGCTCCGTGCTTTCAGTTGCTAAAGATCAGATTAGCTAAGAAGCTTTTCAAACTGCTCACAGAAGGCTTAAACTGATCCCCAAAACAAAAGCCCTAATTACAGTTCTGTTTATTTTACATAAAAACAAGCTTTTACTGCTGAGCAGCACAGGACACTGTGGTGACCTGTGTGATGACATCACTCACTGTTATCTCAATGAACAAACAGCAGGGAGAGAATTGTTTACAGGTTGGTTACTGAGGGAACTGAAATAGCCAGGGAGGTCATAAATTCACTTGTATCTCCTTAGGGAAAACAGAGGAACAAAGCAATATATTTGGAAAATGTCTTTATTTTGTGTTCCCTACAATTTGAAAGCTATTCTTTGTAGCGAGACAACCCCTTTAAGTGTGTATTCACATGGATTTCTATGGCACTGTTTCTACAGCATAAACGTGGATTTTAACTAAACACTTACGTTAGACATTTCCTGAAAGTTCTCCAACACATCTGCCATGATTGACCATACCATTAGTCATTCACTGGACTGAATGCACCCACGGAAGAAAGATGGGTACATTAGTATTAAAGGGGTTTTGCCACAATCTAATGTTGACGTGGGATCCTCCAAAATGGGTATTTAATCACTTTTCTAAATATGTCTCATTAAAAAAGTGAAGCCTCTGAGATCTACAGCCTGACTAAGATGCCCTTAGTTTCCTGACAGTTTACATTAGACACGACCAGGAGCTGATCTGGCCGCGCTTGTGTTTGCACTTTGCACTTATCTGATGGCAGGGAACATGAACGAGCTTTGAAGGGACTGGGGAAAAAGATCCTGTTACTTTTGTATAGAGAATCCACTGGTTGTAATGCAATTATCTGCTTACACATGCAGACGCTACCTGGCTCTCTGCTCAGCATCCCCTCCACCCCCCCCCCCTTGCAGCTGTTCCTTTGTGAAGGAATGAAAGAAGGCTGCTGCTGAGCTTATCTTCTCTCCTGAGCAAATAAGAGGGAGAAATAAAAAGCAAATAGCTTGTGCACAATGCAGTTCTCCTCTGTGGATTAGCAAAACAATGTTTGCTCAACTACTGAGACTGAGTATCAGGAACATGCATGGGAGGTGGAGTGATGACATCACAGAGGAGGTACTTGTTTTTTTAAACACAGACACACAACGCCCCTTTTTTCAAGCCTCAAGAGGGAAGTATCAGCCTGTTAGGTAAGGAACTCACTTCTTGGCAAAACCCCTTTAATATTAGTAACGTTTACTAAATTTAAGGTAATACTATTTATAGCTGCATTGTTTGGCAGTAGGATGGAAAGGTTGTGTAGAAGGTGAGAAATGGGTGAGAGACTGTAGAAAAAGTAAGGCAGCCTAAAATCTGGGCAAATTCTACATAGAAAAATCTTGGCTGGAAGAAGTCTTAGGTAATTTGGGCCGGATGAAGAAGTAAAGGAAAAGTGAATGATTCCAATCGGAGACTGAATTTGCCTGTACTGTAATCAATGTTCTGATCTGCTGGTCGCTTGTGTGGCACTGTTATCTATCACCATATTGTATTAATACTAGTTTCTATTTAGTGTGTTTATTCAGTAACTGCATGGTGATATTTAGTCACTATGTTATGGTAATATGTGATCCTGATGTGGAAGTTTCATTTGATTACATTATTGTTGTATTAGTCATTGCATGGAGTCAATATATGATCACAAGGAGGTGGCCCATTTGGCCCATATAGAATAGTATTGAAATGTAACTGGATGACTGTATTTTTAAGAGGTGGTGTACAGTACTGTTGAGCAGGGGACGTGCCTGTTTTTCTCTTTGCTATATTTTACTATTTTGCCATAGGCAGACGACTTAATATCAGTTCTCTATCTATAAAACACTAAAACGTAACTTTTATTATGTATAACTCTTAACCTTTATACACACTATTTAAAAACCTGATTTCTAAACTCACCATTTAACCCTTTCTACTTCTGAAGGAAGGAATAGCTCCTTTTCTATTATCAAGTCTGGTTGAACACCACCTATTAACAGGAAAGCCTTATATATACAGCAATTTACTAACTCCAGTAAGGGATCCCAAGCATCCTACTTAGGCAGTCATCCCTAATCTCATGGACACAAAACAGTGGGTGTCACATGGGGGCCATATTTCTTTTTTGTTCATTAGGTTAGGGACGACTGCCCAAGTAGGAGGCTTGGGATCCCTTACTGGAGCTAGTAAATTGCTGTATATATAAGGCTTTCCTGTTAATGGGTGGTGTTCCACCAGACTTGATAATACGAATAAGGAGATTATTCTTCCTTCAGAAGTTGAAACGGTTAAAAAGAATTGGTTGTGGTTAGGAAATCAGGGTTTTTAAATTAGTGTAGGTATAAAGTTTAAGAGTTCATTACATTATTTAAAGGTACCGAGTCTTAGTGTTTGATAGATTGAGTAAACTGCATACGCGCTAAGTGTTTTTATGTTGGCCCTATGGCAAAAAATAGTAGTTCAATATAGGGATTCGTGGTTCACTCTGCTGTTCCTCTTGCGATGATATTACGATTTGTTTTCTGTTGGGACCTATTTGGACCCTCTGTTTTTCTTTGAACACCGGCAGCCACATCCTCTACTCAGTAAAGTCTACTGTACCATACATACCCTGCCCTTTCGGTCAACAACCCTTTTCTCAGACAGACTAGGACAATTCTTTGCATTAGTAGGTGTTCTCTTGGCACAGCAGCACACGCCCAGCATGCGGTCAAGTGTTACAGCAGGACACAATTTGCTAAACAGGGTTTGTGTTGCAATTCTGCTAGTCACACTTGGGGAATTAAAGCTGTTCTACCCATTCACACACAAGCAAGCTCAAATCCTTCTGCACAAGCCAGCGCTTGTAGCAAAGCAAGGGCTTTTCTTCTGTATGTGTCCAAACATGTTCCAATGCTTTTGCCTGTTTTTTGCACAATACTTTGCTGTTCTCAAAAGGCAGAATTGTCTTACACAGCACAGGTTTCTCTGCCGCGACTTTTCGGTGGTTTTATATCTTATGCAAAACCGCCCGAAATCTGACGGAAAACAGTTCACATAAACTTCAATACAAAAAAATGACCAGTAGTCTACACAGGTCGTTTTTGGGCGCCGATGGTTTTAGAAAATTTACTATTTAAGTCTATGTAAACTGCTGGATGGTTTTTAGCACCGTTCTGCTAGATCCTCACACACCCATGCACCTGGGACCTCTCGTGTGTGTTCAAAGTCAGATCTCAATGGACTTGTTCTCTCTTTGTCACTTGCTTCTTTTTCTTTTGCCTCACCCAGGTGTCTCTCTGGTCTCTGTCCTCTTTCTTTTTTTTGTCCCTCTCAGCTTGTGGTGGTATATGTCAAGGCTTCTTAGGGTGCCTGGTGTAAGGGGCAGCCAGTTCTTGATCCACAGTTGGCTTGTGGTCAAGAGACTACGTTATGCTGGGTCCTGTAACTACAACTCGCAACAACTACAGATCTGAACTACCTAAGATGGCAGGCTTCTTTACATCAGCCCCTCCCTTCTTCCCCTCTCTAACTGGCTGCAGGCCTCCACTGCTTTGTGATGCTTAAAGCACCAGTGAATCTTTTTAAAGTGCCTATTCATCATCGTTATCATCTACTATATACATTCACATGCCAAACATATTTATTTATCTCCAAGTCCCAATCACTTACTAAATGGATATAATACAGGTTTTGCAGAAATACCAATGTCCCTTGCATGAGTTGAATTTGTAAGCAGTATCCTAGAATTATTATTTCAAGTCAGAAAATTGGCTGGCGTTATCTAATGACGGGATAAATAAACATAGGTATAAACTCTTTAGTTACTGCATTTAATTCCGTATTTTGTTTGTGCTGTAGTAGTTAGTGAAGGAAAGCAAGTGACGAGAGCAAATGCTCAAGTAGTGCATGAAGAAGGAGGTGCTGAGGTTTTATTATAAACTTTATGGGGGTGGTGAAATTTCTTCCACTAATTTCTGCACCATTCATCCTTACTATAATCTAATAACCCGATAATGTTTTTCTTTGGATGTGGTGGGTCCCTTAGCTGCTTCATTTCTCCATTTTTTCCCTAAAAAAATCGTAAAACCGCACAAAAACCGTGCACAAAACTTGTTGTCAAAACCAGCACACAAAACCGTCCAATCCATATTTATGCATGGTTGCCATTGACTTGTATGTTTATGCTTTTGTTTTTTTCTGTGCAGTAAGTACTGAATACCTATAATTCTAAGGTTTTTCAATATTGGCCGGCGGCCTGATATAAAGCCATCCAGCACAAAAATCTGTTTAAGTGGGGTATGCGGGAGGATTTTTCTAATTAAAGTCTAATGCAGTTGTGTTGCGCGTGGATTCTTTCGGGACTGTTTCTTTATCTGCAATTACCATTGGCACACAAATACATCCCAACAAAATTACCTTACCCTGTATAGTCAGTGGTTACTTCTAGGGGTTTGTCTCGCTACAAGGATGTGCCTTTTTTGTTTTTGATCTTGCTAAAAACAAGTCACTACGTATGATCGTATGTTCCACTTATACAGTGTCATTTCTATTACTTTGTTATCCCCTTGCTAAGGTTCTCGATCTGATCACTCTGGTCGATATAAGCTACAGGAACCTGTTACATATCTCTCCTTGATATGGATGCAAGCACATATAGTTGATTTAGCCTTCAACCTGTTTCGAACTTTCTGATAGGCTGCCCGCATGGTTGCTATAGGCTAACAGACCCTGGCCTTTTCTCAGGAAGCATGGTCTAGTAGCCAGTATTAACCATCGCCACTGTTAGCTAAATAATTTGATATACCTCAGTAATTATGGGTCGTGAGGTGTGTTGAATCTAATGTTGGGTGTCTTCCGATGTGTTGGTATTGGCTTCGTTTTTAAAATTTTTCAATTCTTTTAAATACAAAAAAGATTTTAGTAATTACCAACCTACTTTCTTCTCCTGATTGGTACAGAAGCCGGCATGATGGTTAAGAACAAGATGGATGTTCGAAATGTGTTAACTGGATTGTTTGGTGATAGAAGTAAAAGGGGGTTTTTTTGCAACAAAGCTAAAATTGGACGTGCGCGTCAGCTTGAAATGAATAATCATATAACACATTTTTCCACCATTCTTTGTTATTTAAAATTTCTGGGGGGACCGTTTTTGTTCTTTTGCTGCCCTTTTAGTTGAGCCAATTGTTTACATGATCGTCTCCAGGGGATTAGGGACCTGGGCGGTGAGCGCGCTGGTTCCTGGGCCGCCATCATGTCATGACTTAACCTCTTCTCATCTGGCTGCTTCACTGTAGTGTTCGACCCAGGTGCTGTCACATTATGCTCCTGTCCTCTATTACTCCTATTATATTTGTCAAACTCAGTGCCAAAATTTTATTATAAATGAATCCTCATCAAGGTCTGTGCATTGATAAAGAAAAAAAAAAAAACCTCAGGTTTGGTTACTGAAGGGGATTTGAATCTAGGACCCTTGTGTCGGGAGTAATCAATCGGCATTTACACTTAGGCTACAGTGTAGCTACTGGTAACCCTCTGTAAATTAATCAGGACCTTTCTTTGGTATAGAGATGTGGAATAGGCCTGAGGGTTTGTCTTCCTCTGGGTCACATGGATATTGAAAGTCCATAACAAAATACACCCGCACCCTTCTGTTAACAACAAAAGCGTAGAGCTGGACTGTGGAGGTATGAGATGAGGATCGTGGCATAAACCACTTTTAAGCATTCTGTTATACATGTTGATCTCCAGTTAAACTTGTTATGATTAGCCGAGATTTTTAAAAAACGGGTGACGGCTGATAGCATATGTTCAGGAGAAGTCGGCATAACACACACAAAGTAAGAAATCTTGAAATACCATACTGTTACTGATGCAGTAACGGATGCAGAGGGAGGGAAACCATGGATGTTACATATGAAAATCTTCTGTGGAGGAATATTTCAATATGTGGGCAGAGGTTTCTCCAGTTGTATTTGTTGATAAACCTTATTTAGAAAGAAGCCGTATAATTAATTTTAAATGAACCTCATTTTCTTTCACAAATGTGTTTCCAGCAAGTGCAACCAGTGCAGTGTTGTATTTTGTTTTTTCTCTTGAAAATAAGTAAGAAGTAATGCATCAGTCTGAAGGGAAACTAATGAATGGGCACTATGCTTTAACTCCGTTGATAGCCGGTCAGACAATAATGTTGCTTTTTTTTTTTTTGTTGCTCTTCGCACTTCCCCAGTGCCATATCCTTTTTTTAATTTTTTCTATCTACAGAGACCTATGAGGGACTTTTTTTTTTTATGGGACAAAGAGATCTCTCCCAAGATTTTTTTATAAACTGGCCCTGTATCTAGAAATAAGGGGGCATTCTCACGTCTTGAGGATACCGAAAGTTTTCTAAATTAAAAATGAAAGGGGATTCGTTACTGTAAGAGCAGTGAGGGGACTAGTGGAATTTCTATGCCCAGTAGGGACATGTCATGGTGAATTCAATATCAGAGTTACTAAAAGGGTTTTGGATGCATTTCTGGAGCGAAATAATATAAACATGTTACAGTGGTAAACATGTTTTGTTTGTTGTTTTTTCTTATTTTGTTTGGATTCTGGAGAGGGTCATTGTTATCTAAGGGGTTTTTTCCTGATTGCCAGATTGGAAGTACAGGTAGGAATTTTTCCCTTTAATGAGGACAATTGGGCTTTCTTCCCAATTGGGGGTTTTTTGACCTTCTTCTCGGTTCAAAATCCCTTAGCATAAACAGGCTGTAACTAGATGGGACGGAATTTGTTGTTTTTTAGCCTTACAAACTATGATATATGAAGATATATTTTTTAATGATGTTATTGACCGTACTATGTTATATTCTGGGAAACCGAAAAACAATTCAAGGTGGGGGCGGAAATGTGATATAAATAAAAGTGTTTTGAGACTTCTCTACCACCAACAACTTTTTTGTTCCATCTATGGACCTGAGTGAAGGCGCATTTTTTGTGGGCTGAAGTGTAGCTTTTATTGCTATCATTTTGGGGATTTGTTGTGACGTGTTCCCTAATATCTAAGGGAATTTCATCAATGGGGTGTCACCTTAATTGTCGTTGGAAAACCCACTGTTTATCAACTGATATGCAAAAACATGAACCGCTTTTTAGGCAAGTACGTGCTTTACACACGGTGAGTGGTTGGAAGCGGTCTTGGATGGTGTTTTTGGGGATGCGGTTTTTGTGGCATCAATGTATATCAATTATCTTGCTGTTTGCCTTCCTGACAATTTTATCGATTTCCCAAAAAATAAAACCGCCTACGTGTGTCTGTATTGCAACCCCCCCTCGTTACAGCTCTGAGTAATATAACTAACCATTGTACCCTGGTGCCTTTGTAAAAACTCTTCCCAAAGGCAGGTGTTGACTATAGGGGGACTGATCGATGCGGGGAAGATTGATTTACCTCAATAATCATGGGAAAAAACTCCAATAGTGGATTGGCAAGTGTGATGTCCCACCCCCCCCCCCTCTTGGATATGTCCCTTCAGGGGGAGGTTTAATCTGAGACCACGATATAGTTCCTCACTTTAGGCACAACCCACCTGAACGGTGGTGAAAGGGGGAGCAAATATGAAAATCGGGGTTTACGTTTGTAGTAGTTCTAAGTGAATTGGATCTTAAACACATAGAGGGGTTTGGGGGGGGTTATAGGCGCGTGCTTGTGGGGTACCAACGAGGCATATATAGGGAAAACCAACATTTAGAAGTACCTGAATTTGGGACGTAATTTGTGTTCTGGGGATATGAAACTTGTTCTGTGGTGGAAGTGGCACGAAATTCACAGATGGAACGTTGTTGTGGCCGAGCATCACCGCCCCCAAACACTCCCAGTTGTCTTTATTGTGTTTGTTCTGGTGTAGTTGTTCGTTTGGAAAATTCTTCCTCTATCCTCCTGTAATGTACCTGCAAAAAAACATACCATTTATGATGTGTAGGGGTCAGTATAGGGTGTAATGGAGGAAAGTTTGGGGGGGGGTCTCTGCTGAGGGTAGCAAGAGGTTGAGTTGCATAGGGATTGTCCTCAGGCCTTGATACATTGGACTCTGCTTAATTTTTTGTCCTGTAGTTATATTAATGTGACGAGAGTATTTAGATATTTAATTAAAGATTTAGGTTTAAGAGGAATATTTCTTTGATATTTAGTGACTTAGGCTCTGTATACACTGCACAGGAACAAAACGTCCGTTTTTTCTTCGGGTTTCCATTTTCTAAAAAAGCTGGAAATCGACTGTAATTCATCTCCATAGAACTCTAATGTAAAACCTCCTGCTGTCTACACTGAGCTTTTTTCTGCTCTTTTTTCTCTGGTTGTATTTTGCAATCATGCTCTTAAAAAAAACGGCCGAGGCGGGCAGACAAATTTATACAGGAGTCTATGGAATGCGGTTGGACGTCTTTTGGCCCAAGGGCGAACGGCGGGAGGGAGCGCTGTTACGCAAAGTGTTTTTTGGCGCATTTTCGCAGCGTTTTTGCCGTGATTTTTCAATGAAACCCACCCGGACTCACCAAGTCCCACATATATATGGTGTAACAACGGTTATATTCTATCAAAATTGCATACAAGGTGCTGATGTGTTCCTTGTTTGTATTTTTGTAATAAAATGATCAGCTTTGGTCACTACGAATTTTTGCGCAATTCACTATATTTTTTCGCAAAAAACTGTTTTTTTTCGGATTTTGTCTCAGAATCCGTTTTTTGCAGATTTCGGTGATAAAATGGTTTTCTTAAACAATCTTGGCATTGATAAGTTATCTCGCTTCTGACGCCAAAAAATACGTTTTGTAATGGATTTTGCCACCAGAATCCGTTTTTTTTAAAATTCCGGCGCTAAAATCCTTTACTTAACTTTAGTAGCGCCAAAAATATGTTATCTCGCTTCTGACGCCAAAAATAGAGGGGTTTTTTTTACGAATTTTGGCGCAAGAATCAGTTTTTTTACGGATTTTGGCAGCTAATAAACTTATCTTGCTTCTGACACACCAAAAATAAGTCTTTTGCGGATTTGGTGCAAGTATCTTTTTTGGCGACAATCCGTAAAAATGCAGATCTTAGCACCAAAACTCAGTTAAAAAATTGAACTTAGGGCCAAAAATCTGTAAAAAAAATAAAAAAATAAAAAATTTTTGGCGACAAAACGCAGATAACTCTTATTAGTGCAAATCCTGTAAAATGACTACAGTTCACATATATAATGCAAGAGGTGCTCTATTAACCGCTTTTGTAGGGCAGAGTTACATCCAATGGCTAAATTTATGCATTACATTAAAAAACCAGACTTGAAAGACCACGCAAAAAGGCGCCAAAAAAACGGCCGTTCTTTCAGGCTGCTTTTGAAAGGCAGTGGACAGAAAAACTCAATTTTCAAGAACGTTTTTAGTAATTTATGTTTTCAGGTCGTTTTTTGTCCACTGCAGTGTACGACAAATAGCCTTTATGAGTAAGCCCACTACTTAGGACCTTACTGGCACAAAGGAATACTCATATGTCACATGACGATTAGAGGTTAAAGTTTACTTAAGGAATTGAGGCTCCAAGCACTTGGACCAGAAATATACCACTACCGATACTATAGGGAGGAAAACTATAAGGATATGTGCTGCAATTCATGTGCTAAAAGGATCCAGTGGGACCTTTTCACATGATATGTTATCCTACTATCACATGCACTGTCATCTATTTTTTCTTATTCTCCTCGTTATTTTATGCGCTCTAAACTTTTATCTGCATTGGTTTAGAGATCACAATAGTTTTGCAGGGTCACAGCGAGCACAGGACCTTACTCTCTGCTCTCCCTTTTCAGCTCCTCACACAACGTCTCCAAGACTTCTCTGCTGCTTCACCCACACTCGGAATCATGCCCAACACTCAGACTCTCCCCACTTCACAGCCTCAAAAGCAACTGAAAACCCATATCTTCAGGATTGCCATATAACCAACATAACCCTGCTGTCACTACACTATCAAAACTGTCTGCCCCCTACCTTCTGTCTCTTACCACTTCCTTTTAGAGTGTAAGCCCTCAGGGCAGGGACTCTCTCTTCTGCTACAGTGGTTAGTTAGTAATTTGTCACTTTGTACTTGTTTGACCCTATTGTTATGTATGATACCTGAGTGTTACCAGCGCCTGGAACCAACGGCGCTCAAAACATAAATAATAATCTTAATAATCATTAGTAAACTTGAGCGATATATTTGAACCCATCTGACTGAACAGACATGAGATGAAAGGCCTCCGGTAAAACTGAAGTAGTTCCTTTGCAGTGATCTTTTTACTTATATGTCACACTTTTTACTACTGAATCAAAGGGTTTCATATGAAACCATCAGAAGATTCTGATCATATTTTTCAAAGAACTTATGTTTTGTAATAGTGTTAAGAGGTTTTTCCATTACTTTATAGAAGCTTTCTGTTATTTACAAATACAAACACTCCATGTTTCCCTTCTATAGTTGCTGCTTAGAAACTACATCAAACGATTTCTGGAGTGTGGTGTTAACAATTGGAGCAAGAAATTACTTTTAGGCTATAAAAACAATTCATAATTAAGGAACAAAATCCTCCATTTGGTGTATGATCTTTGAGAGTTTGCTTGGTCACTTTATATTTCCTATAAGCTTTAAAGGGTTTTTGCAACAATGTAATGTTGACGTCGGGACGCTCAAAATGGGAATTTAATCACTTTCTAACTTATGTGATTACAAAAAGTGAGCTGTGAGAGCTACAGCATTGCTCAGTACCCCTTAGTTTCTGAAAGTTTACATGTAGGGGACATTGACTAAGGACACGACTGGAGCTGATCTGGCCACCCTTGCTTGTTTACAACTTCTTATATGATATGACAGGGAAATGAAGGAGCTTGTAAGGGACTGGTGAGAAAAAGCAGTAACTAGGCCTGTGTCATTGTATAGAATATTTTTCACTGGTGTTATGTATTATTGCAGTAAACACTGCAGAGATCATCTTCATTCCTCACTCTTGCTCACCCCTCCCTCTCGCCCCTGCAGCCCGTTCTCTGAATAAGCATGCTTTGTTTATCTTCTTACAGAGGTCAGATTAAGAGGTAAGGAACTCACTCATGGCACAAAACCTCTTTAAAGGAGAGCACTATACATTGCACAAGCCACCTTTCATACAATCAATAAATGGGCACATCGATCTGATGAGTGTAAGACCAGGGCACCACTACTCTAAATAAATGTGGTTGGAAACCTCACCCCCAACTAGGACATGTGGCATATTCTGTAAAGCGTTTGTACCTGTCCTCATCTGTTTCAATTTACTGCACCAATGTTCTGTTACCTCCCCATAAAAACTCTTGCAGAATTACCAATCTATCCGGTTTAGTAAAACCACCTCCCCCTTTGTTACATCTCCACTATTTCCTTCTATGGTGACCAATTGCCCAGAAAATTAATTTTATAACACGGATACCTTTCCATCTTAAATTTCTGACTTTTTCTCTGCTCCCCTCCTGTCTGCTTATCCATCAAACCTCTTTGAGATTTTCCTGTGCACTATCTCTACTTTATTCTCTCAGAAAATTTACTATCACATAGTCTTTGCACACAGTATGCAGACTTTAAAAACAACCTTTCCTTGAAAGGAAACTTCTGCTCTTACCTACCTGGACTCATATCATCATTCTCTCAGCACAGTACAGACCTGGCATGCAGAGCATCCGTCCTTTTTACTAGTGTAACCCGGCCAAGCTCACGTTTTATTGTGCATTCGCCTTGTTTTAACATGCATGTATGTTTATACCCTGTTTCGCCGATAGTAGACACCCCGATAGTAAGAGTAGCGTGTCTCTAGGAGGTCGCCTATGGCAAGACGTACCGAAAGTAAGACGTAGCGCGGCCTGGATGAAGTCACTGCCTAAGGCGCGAGAGGGCGGGCAATGGCCCGGGCAGCGAGGAGGCGGCGCGGCGCGGGAGACGGCAAACAGCTGGGGGAGGTGCCTGGTAAGTGTTTTTGCATACAGTTGGGCCTATACTGTCTCCAGCTGGCCCTATACTCTGCCTACAGTGGCCTATAACTGTCTACAGCTGGCCCTATACTCCTTACAGACGGGCCCTATACCTGCTACAGCCGGCCCTATACCTGCCTACGCCGGCCCCTATACCTGCTACAAGCCGGCCCTATACCCTGACCTACAGACGGCCTATACCTGCCTACAGCCGGCCCTATACCTGCCTAACAGCCTCGGCCCTCTAATGCCTACAGACCAGGCCTATACCTGCCTACAGCCGGCCCTATACCTGGCCTACAGCCGGCCATATACCTGCTACAGTGGCCCTATACCTGCCCTATATAAGTTTACCCCGAAAAGTAAGACATACTGGGGACTTTTGGGGGTAAAAAGAATGTAAGACGCTGTCTTACTATCGGGGAAACACGGTATATCCAGCACCATGGAAGTTAAAGGGGTTGTCTCACTACAAGGATTGCTGCTTTTAATGTTAAAGATGCTTCAAAAACAAGTCACTTTGCAATATGTGTCCCAGTAAACAGTGTCCTGCCTATTCTGAGATATCCCCTCTTGTATCTGTTATATCAGCTCTTCAGTGCCTCCCTACCTGTGCCCCACCTATGTACAAACTCCCAGTCCATAGCACCTCATATGGTAACAAAGATTCCCTGGTGCCCCAAACAGTATCACCTAAGCTATGGGGCTCCTGTTGATAACCCCAATTAGGTAGGCTGATAGGTGGAGCCCCTTTTAGGTAGGTAGACCCCAAATGAGACAGGTAGGTATATAGGCTTTCACTAGGTAAGTAGGCAGATATACAGTATACGCTCCCCATTAGTTATATAGGTATATAAGCCCACAGGAGGTAGCTGTAGAGGCCACCTAGTAGATATATAAGCACCCCAGTGTGTCATAGATATTTAGGTCCCCTGTGGGTAAGTAGATATATAGGTCCCCAGTATTTAGGTGGTCCCTCCATTCTAAATCCATCTGACTGATTTAAAAAAAAAAATCTCGCCTCTCCTGTTTCCCTTCTCTCTGGGAGCTTGCGTCCAATAAGGGGAAGAAGGTAAGGGGGAAACATCGCTGCTGGCATCTCATGGGACGTAAGACTGAGGCAAACTGCCTTGTACTTGCAGCCTAGGAGAAACCGCGTTGCAGGAACTATATTAACATCTCTATATCATGCTGCCTGTGCTACTTAATTCTGTGATCTATAGGCCTGGCCTGTGTCCTACAGAATTAGCAGGGAACCATACAGTTGAAAAGATGCAGCCAGCTCAGGACATCCTGGCCCTCTGGTGGGCCAGGCTGAGCAGGCCAGGAACCTAGTGGCCCATCGGGAATTTGCCTTGTAAGGCTCTGTCTACACTGCACAGAAAAAAGTCCGTCTTTTCAGCGTTTTTCGTTGTCTAAAAACGCTGGAAAAACGACTGTAATCATTCTCCCATAGTCTTAATGTAAACCCTCCTGCTGTCTACACTGAGCTTCTTTTTTCTGCTTGTTTTTTTTACTGATTGTATTTTGCAACATGCTCTAAAAAAAAAAAACGCCAGAGCCGGGCAGAAAATTTACTACAGGAGTATCAGGGTAACGCGCCGGACGTCTTTTGTCACGTTTTTGGCGCGTATTCGCTGCGTTTTTTGCCGCGATTTTTCAATGAAAACCCTCCCAGAGACCAAGTCCCACCACCTATAGTGGGGGGTAACAAAGGTTATACCTTATCAAATTTGCATAAAGGGTCTGATGTGCCCTTTTTTGTCCCCTTTTGTAATAAAATGATAATTGTTTGGCTGCAAACGATTTTTGGGAAATTCATATTTTTTTGGGCAAAAAATACTTTTTTTTTTGGTTTTTTGGGTCGAACCCATTTTTTGCGGTTTTTGGTGTAAAACCTTTTTTAATATTTTTGGGGCTAAAAATTTTTCTCGCTTTGACCCCAAAAAATTCCCTTTTTTTTTACGGATTTTGGTGCAAAAAATCCTTTTTCTTAAAAAATTTTTTGGCCCGCAAATAAAGTTATCTAGCTTCTGACCCCAAAAATAGATTTTTTATGAATTTTGACCCCAGAATATTTTTTTTTTTTAGGGTTTTTGGCACAAAAAATCCCTTTACGGAACTTATTTTGGCGCAAATAAAGTTATCTCACTTCTATTGTTTAAAATATGTTTTTTTATAAATTTTTGGGACCCCAGAATACTTTTTTTTTTAGGGATTTTTCCCACTAAAACCCAAACATTTTTGGCGAAAAAAAGTGATCAGGGTTTCTGACCCCAAAAAATCCGCCCCCCCCCCCATTTTTCGGCCCCCCAAAAATCTTTTTTTTGATGGATTTTGGGGCTAAAATCCGTATCTTTATAGATTTTGCCGCTAATAAAGTGATGTAGCTTTTGACAAAAAAAAATTTTAATTTTTTTTTATGGATTTCGGCGTCAGAATCGGGTTTTTTTAGGGAAATTTTGGTGCTACAATCCGTATCTTTACGATTTTGGCGTAAAAAAGGGATTGTTTTACGGTAAAAATAGGTTTTTTTATGATTTTCCCCGCTTTTAATGTCAAAAAAGGGAAAAAAAAAAATTGAAAAAACGCCCCAAAAAAAAACGGCCGTTTTTTCACCCGGGTTTTTGACAGGCAGTGGACAGAAAACTCGTTTAACGTTTTTAGTTATTAAATTTTCAGGGGGTTTTTTGCCCAATGAAAGGGAAGAATAGCCTAGGGCAGATTGCCCCTTTTTTTTTGACTGCAGGCCGGGATGACAAGTGAGTCCTCCCCGGGCACCGCCCTAGTGAGTTTTGGTGAAAAATTTTTTTTGGGTTTTTAATTTTTTTATAAAGCATTTAACCAAAATTTAACCCCAACCCCCCCCCAAATTTTAAAAGACCAATAAAAAAACCCCCCCTCCCAAATTTCTTTTAAAATTCCCCCCCAGTAAAGGGGTTTCCCTTTTACTTTAGTTTTTTTGGACATTTGCTTTAAAATTTTGCAAGCAGCCTTTAGGAAAAAATTGCTAGATTGAAGACATGTTTTTTTGGGGGCTGCCGCTCTAAATTTTTTTTAAAAATCCATGAAAAGGAAGCCCCCTTTTCTCGCACATTCGGTTTTATCGGGCCGGGCCCCAAAACCCTGATTCAAAAGGGAAAGAGCAGGTCCTTTTTTCACTCTTTTTCCCAATTCTGTTCTTTTGGTAGATCTGAGTAAGGGGTTTTGGTCAGCTTACTCGAACCCCAAAAGAACGGAAAAAAGATTTACTATGAAATTGCCCCCTTATCTCTTTCAAAACAGAATTTTTGGGGGAAAATTTTCC
>JAODAL010067543.1:0-17247 GCA_025379985.1 Phyllomedusa bahiana | reverse complement strand
CTCTATGACCTCAATGCAGGGGTTTTTATCGTTTGACCTCAATGCACCAGATTCATCTCTTTGACCTCAATGCACAGGATTCTTCCTTCGCCTCAGTGAAATGGATTCATGATAACACCTCAGTAAAAATCGGGGCCCCCCTTAGCCATATGTTCCTGTGAACTCACCCAAAAAAGCTGGTTCAATGTGGGGACTGAAAAGTCGAGCTTTTCCCCCAAGGTCATTTCCTCTACCAAGAATTTTATACCGGATTCATCTCGTTTAAATCTGTCGTGTGAACGAACCCTAAAGCTATGTGTTGTACCTAATTGTGTTGATGCCTCCACCACTGTCCATGGCATGTTTCTTCTTTGTCCAATGATAACATCCAAGACACAAGGCTTTAAGCCATCACTCAGGATGTCCCTGATGGCTGGACACAGGTATTTCAAGATCAAATGTCCAATATTCGGGCTCACAGAGCTGTTCCCCAGTTTGGCCTCAGATAAAACGGGAAAAAAATTTTTTTCATTATATGAAAATACAACAAATACATATAAATTGTAAAGTGCTGCGGAATATGTTGGCGCTAAAAAAATAAAGATTGCTATTAGTACCCTCTGCTGTCAGTTGCAACCCAATTCTTTCAGTCATGTCGGAAAAATTTTTTACATTTCAATCGCCGCCAAAAATATATTTTTTTATTATATTTAAAATATATATAATATATATATATATATTTATATATATATATATATATATATATTTTTATCTCCTGCCTTAGAACTGGGTCAGGGCATATTCCAACATAAAATATCAAAAACACCCTCCAACCCAAGACAACCAGTATGCTATATGCGGGTCAGAAGGAGTGGGAGGATTCAGGACGCTGGTGCTGTGCTTCCCTGTAAAGCCCCAGTGAACTCCTTCCCCCAAAAGATAAGGCAGTGGGAATAAGGGTTTGGCCCACACAAATATTTCACTTTTGGGCAAAAACTTTTCCTTTGACTCACCTTTTTTCCCCCGGGTTTTGCAATGGGTTTGTTTGGGATTGGGGGGCACACCCAAAATTTTCAAGCTGTACTTGACTACTTTAATTATAACAAAGTTCATATCCGTTTGTACATGAAAAGATATAACACAATATGTACGAATATGTATATATATATATATACATTGCTCAAAAAATAAGGGGACACTAAAATACAACATCCTAGATCTCAAGGTATGAAGTTTTCCAGTTGCAATTCTTTACTGATTACATAGTGGAATGTGTTTAGAACAATACAACATAAGAGTGAAAATTAATATCTCTTGGGGGTCTGGATTTGGGGTGATACTCAAAATCAAAGTAGAAAATCAAATCTCAGGCTGATCCAGCTTCAGTGGAAATGTCTCAAGACAAGGAAATGAGGCTCAGTAGTGTGTGTGGCCTCCACGTGCTTGTATGACCTCCATACAATGCCTTGATATGCTCCTGATGAGGCAGCATATGTTCTCCTGAGGGATCGCCTCCCAGATCTGAATTAAATATGTTCACAATCTATATTCCAAACTAATCTCTCCATTGGAGGAAACCCATGTACAAGGAGAGCATATAAACTCCATGCAGATGTTGTCCCTTTTTCGGGGCCAAAGACAACCTAGGACTCCAGTGCTGCAAGGCAACAGCTGTGTTTATAAAAAATGTGTTTCTGTCCCATGGGGGATGGGGGTCGCATTGTTTCCAGGGCATAAATGGCCAGGTATATTGCATCCTTGTATGGTATACAGTATGTATCCTTTAAGTAGCTTAGACATGAGTATAGTCATTGATAATCATAACTGCCATTTGACATCTGTCCACTATATTGGATTTTATTGTAACCTTTAAATTACCTGTGGTTTGTGTATGTGCAGTAACTGCAGGATCTGTAGATGACACTTAATCAATAATCAGAGTCTTCCTATACAAGACTATTGATTATAATAACATGGATTCTCATTATTAACAATGTTTATGTCATCTGTAAATTAGTGAATTCTTTCTGCACCTTCAAAGCTTTTCAAACCCTGATAATATTCTAATGCGAATCAATTAATTGTTAATAGAGGAGATCTGAGACGATCTACGATCTGAGTGATACTTCCTATACAGAAGAACAAGAAAACAACCAATTTATATTATTCAATTGAACGGGGCAGTATAGATAGTGTCACGGCCTGCGCCGCTCTCCGGCCCGCGGGCCGCGGGCGCATCCGTGGTCCCCCTCCCGTAGGCTGCCCACCGGGGCCCGGGTGCCGCCGCTGGCCGCGGGATCCGAGCCGGGGGGCTGCTTCTGCCGTGGACTTACTGAACCGCGCTCCTGTGCCGTCCGGCGCCCTCTGCCGCCGAGGCGCGCGTGCCTGTGTCCTAAAGCAGCGCGCGCCGGCAGTCGTTCCCGGGGATTTTAAAGGGCCAGCGCCCTGACGTTACTTGGATAATATGCCAGGCGCTTCACCCCCCTACTAAGGTTACGTCCCCACAATCAACTCTTGCTGTTCATATGTTGCGCCCCCGTGCCCTAGAGAAGCGTCCAAAAACATACTGCTCGCCTTACCAGTGTACCAGACCCCTGATCTTAGGCTACGTTTCTCACTCCGAACCTCTGCCGCTGCCCCGACACCCTTCCTGGCGCTGTCCTACGAACCATCGAACCTGCCGCGCCGCCTGCCCTCGTACTTCTGCCTGCCCGATCGAATCACGACTCTCCAGGACTACATTCTGTACCACGCTGCACCACCCGCTGCCACCGCGCAAGCAATAGTCACGTCAGGGGGGACACCTGGGTAGCCTCAACTGCCGGCACACACAAGTTCCCAATCCTGCTGCATGCGCGACTTCGTGTGCACAACACAACGGGGGCTACTTAGAGAGTCCGTTCCCTGGCGTGGCTTAGCTATCGTCGCCCGGCTGGTCCGGCGGATCCACTACCCACCTGATTACGCGGGTTAGATCCCGCCAGTGGATCCCGCCAAGGTGAGCCTCCTGCCATGCATCGCGGATATTACGACGATTGTTGCCCAGCAAACGCAACAAATCGCACAACTAGGTCACAGTTGGGCCAGCACTCCGCGCAGATGCGTCAGCTCCTCGTATTAATCCCAGCAGCAGTCTGCCGCCATCCGTCCCGTGGCGACCTTCTTCTTATCTGCAGTTCCGTATGGCCACCGTGGGACCGCAAGCTACCTGCTCCACTACCCTACAGCTTGCCGGTGATCCCAAGCTCTGGCCGGGGTTTTCATTACTCTGTGCTCAATGCCACATGATTGATGGCGGATCAGTTTTCCCTCGGAGAGGCCAAAGTTGGCTTTTGTGGTGAGTCCAACTTTCCGGGAAGGGTGTCTGGGCTTGTGTGATCTCGCCCCCTCTGGTGACAGAGGAACGACCCGTGTAGTCCTGCGGACCTACAACCCTTCCTCGGAATTCCGTGCACGCCGTCTTCGAGGAGCCGGCGCGTGCTTCCTCCTCCGAAACCGCCCGTCTTGAGTCTTCGTCAGGGCGAGTCTGTCTGTGGGTGCTATGCGGTTCAATTCCGTACCCTGCGCCTTCGGAGCTCGCATGGAACAATGCCGCCCTCGCGCTACCTTCAAAAAGGGTCTGTCCAGAGGGTAAAAGACCTTGGCAGCAAGAGGACCTCTCGTCCTCCCTGAACGAGTTAATTCTTCTTATGCCACGCACGCATCGATATAAGTTCGATGAGTGGCAGGAGGAGCTTCGTGCCAAGTGAAGAAGACATGTGACGTGCATCGTGCCGTCTGCGGCGGTTTTCACCTGTTTCTGTGTTTTCCAGCATTCTCACACTTCCACGCCTCAAACCGCGCAGAGGGGAACCGATGCAAGTGATCCGGGCTCTCGCGCGATTAACAGCAGCGCAAGAACTGAAACCGTCGTCGTACAGAAAAGCACTATGGCCTCTATTGCGCGCCAGCCCCGGCCCACTTCCGCAGAAGTTGTCCCCTTCGTACCTCAGCCTCCGGGAAACGCTCTCACCTAGGTGCCCAGTATGAGGCATCTGGCGCCTAGGTGCAGTTTCATCCTCTCTAATCTCCACACTTCTTGACAATGATAGCCACAGTGTAGGTGGACTTCTGATGCTGGGATCCTTCGTTCCCGGAGGTTTTAGTCTGCCTTAGCCTGGACTCGGGGATCTGCCAGAGAACTTACATCTTAGCCGATCGTTGGTACCCGGTACCGCATACCTGTACGTCCGGCGCTGGATGAAGCCGCTGCTTATCTCCTCGGTCAGTGGGGAGCTCCTCACTGATCCCATCCAGTATATAACCCCGAGCTGGTACCTCCGTGTGGGGGCTCTACATAAAGAGAAGATAAGGTCCACTCCTGGTCCACGTGCTTCCTCGTTGATCTCTTGGGCTCCCCTGGCTGCAAAGTAACGCCCCTACGCTCGATGGGAAGACAGGCGAAGTCCTGCAGTTGGGACCGGAATGCCAGAACCGATGCTTGGAGGCTACCCGCCCGGTGCCTTACCACCTTCTCCGTCCCCCGCCTTCAACGCCGTTGCCAGCCTAGCCGGCACGAGTACCAAGTTTTTTGGCCGATGTGTTCTCACCAGAAACAGGCGGAGAGCTGCTACCACCACATCGTCCATATGACAGTCCATAGACCTCCTTCCCGGACAAGTACCTCACGGGTCGTGGTCTACCCTCGTCTGTGCCCGAGACTCTGCCATGTCGGCTTACATACATGAGAATTTGGCAAAAGGATTCATATGCAAGTCCCTCCTCGCCGCCGGGGCCTGGCTTTTCCTTTTTCGTCCACGGACGCGCGCGCTAGACGGGTCTCTTCGGCCGTGTATAGATTTACAGGGGACTAAACAGAGATCACGGTGGAAGAATCCGCTACCCTCGTACCCCTGATATCGGCAGACTTCTTTGATCGGAGCGATTCGTGGAGCCAAGGTGTATTTTCCAATTGCGGACGCTGCGCGGTGCCTATAACCTCGTCAGAATGCCGTGAGGGGAACGAGTGGAAAAACATCGCTTCAACACCCAGGACGGCGCGATTACCGAGTATCCTCGTAATTGCCTTGGCTATGCAACGCCCACGCCCCAGTATCCAGGAGATTTTCGTCATGACATCTTCCGAGACTTGCACGCTACACCTGCGTCATAGTTTACCTGGACGATATTCTTGAATTTCTCTCTGACGCACAGACTCATCGGGTACAAGTACGCCAGTCCTGCGACGCCTGCGGAACAATCGACTGTATGCCAAAGCTGGAGAATATGTCAGGTTCCTCCAGCCAGCCGTCCTTTACTGTGTACAAGTCTCCGACCGTGGTCTGCAGATGGACCCAGCTAAGCTGTTCCGCGATCCTCCAGTGCCACGCCCTGTCGGTCTTCGTGCGATTCAACGCTTCCTGGGTTCGCCAACTATTACGGCAGTTTATTCCCCCACTTCTCTTCGGCTGGTGCTCCCATCGTGGCCCTCACCCGAAGATGCCAACCCGAGATGTTGGTCCCCGTCAGCTGAGCGAAGCATTCTCTCAACTGAAATCCGCGTTTTCTGTCGGCCTCCTATCCTGGTTTTCGTCCTGATCCGGATAGGCCCTTTAGCCGTAAGTGGATGACCTCTTCCGTGGAGCAGGGGCGTCCTGACTCAGAAGGGCCCGTAAAGGCAAGACTGTTTCTTGCGGTTTCTTCTTCCAGGACCTTCTCGGCCGGCTGAACGCAACATACACCCATAGGAATCGAGAACTGCTGGCCAACAAATTGGCACTAGAGGAGTGGCGTCATTTGCTGTAGGGGGGCCCGTCACCCATTCGACGTCTTCACGGTCCAACATATTCTTGAGTACCTCCAGACGGCCCAGCGTCTGTATCCTCGCCAGCCAGGTGGTCTCTATTTTTCTCTCGCTTTAACTTAGGATACACTTCCGGCCAGCCGAGAAGAATGTCAAGGCTGATGCCTCTCCCAGCCTCTGACGTCACTGGAGAAGAACCTGTGGTCCCCCAGCACATCATTGCTCCCGAACGGCTGATCCACGTGCGCTCCGGTGTGACCTTCAGAGGGTACCACCAGGCAAGACCTACGTTCGACCTGCGCTCAACGGAGAATTCTGGAGTGGGGGCATAGTTTCTTCTTGGCTGGCTGTGTCACGCCTGGCATACAAAGTCCCACGCCCTCCATCTCACGGCGCTACTGGTGCCTACCCTGCCCAGGCCGTCCCAAGTGACTTTGGGTTCTCGCCTGTGAGCATCATGTGCCCGGACACAAAAGGGGTTTCCCACCCAACAAATAAACAAAAAAACATACGAAACAAAAAACAAAAACTAATAAAAAAAAAAAATAGGCCCTCGGGCCCTCTTAGGTCCCTCTGCCCATCCCAAGTCCCCATGGACACACATCGGCATGGACTTCCATTACGGACCTTCCGCCCCTCTTCAGGGAATTACTATCATCTGGGTGGTCACGTATAGATTTCTCTAAGATGTCGCCACTTCGTGCCACTCCCGGACCCTTCCCTCGGCCCCTCCAACTGGCGGGACATTTTTTCCACCATATTTTCGTCATGCATGGATGTACCCTCGCATATCGTGTCTGATCGGCGGTGTCCAATTTGTCTCCAAATTTTGGCGGCCCTGTGTTCTCGCTTAAAGTTAAATTTGACTTTTCTTCTGCTACCATCCCCAGACGAATGGGTTCCAAGGTGGAGAGGGTGAATCAGATATTGGGCGAATACATGCGCCATTTCGCGTCCCGGCCGTCCAGGACACTGGGCCTAGCTGCTTCCGTGGCTGAATTCTCCCTACAACATCGGGACTCGTGTTCTTACACGGCGTTTTCTCCATTCCTGGTGGTCTACAGTCGTCACCCACCAAGCCCGCCCTCCCCTTTGGCTATGCTTCCGAGGTTCCCGCTGTGGACAACCAAGTACGGACATTAAAGACCATTATGGCGGGAGACCCGACTTGCCTTAACCCTGCCGTACCGCGCATGAATACCGCAGGCCGACAAGCCATAACTGGAGCCCGCCGCCCAGTTCCAGCCAGGAAGATAAGTGCATCCGGCTCTCTGCCAGACACGTACGCCGTCAAGGTCCCATCTAAAATGGGTCCACGATTCTGGGCCTTTTAGAAGTGGCTCCGTCCTGATAAATCACGTGTGCTAACAAGCACACCTGCCTACCCCGCTGGCCGCTGGGACAGCGGGGGGCTGCGTCTGCCGTGGACCTTACCTGACCGCGCTCACTGGATGCGTTCCGTGCCCTCTGCCCGGCCGAGCGCGCGTGCCTGTGTCCTAAGTCGCTCCGCGCGCACAGCTCGTTCCGGGGATTTAAAGGGCCAGCGCCCTGATTATTGGATAATTGCCAGGCGCTTCCCCACTTAAGGTTTACGTCCCACAACACTCCTTGCTGGATCTAGTGCTTGCCCGTGCCCTAGAGAAAAGCCGTTCCAAAAGACATACTCTGCGCCTTTACCGGTGACCAGACCCCTTGCTACGTTTTCTCAACTCCGAACCTCTGCCGCCTGCCCCGACCTTCCTGCCTGTCTACGACCACGAACCTCTGCCTAGCCTGCCCTGACCTTCTGCTGCCCACAACTACGACTCTCGGACTACGATTCGTACCACGCTGCACCTCGCATGCCTACGCAAGCAATCACTCAGGGGGGACGACCTGGTAGCCTCACGCCGCACAAGTCCATCCTGCTTTGGCGGCGGGCGCTGTGAAACCGGGCTACTAGATTCCGTTCCCGGCATGGCTTAGCTATCATCGCTTGCGGTAGTCCGGCGGATCCACTACCCAGCCGTTACAGATAGCATGAATGGTGCACAAAATGATGGATCCTAGCTAGTGACGTACAGGCACTCCCTGGGTTACGAACGGGATAGGGACTGTAGGTGTAGGGAATGTAAGTCGGAACAGGTATATTTATTAAATATAACTCCAGCACAAAAAGTTTTTTTTTTAGTTGTGGATAGTGTAGGGAGGGGTTTTTAAATTTGTTTGTTGCTGTCTGTGCCCCGTTTTGAAGATTTCACCTCATGTGGCTCGCAGTGGCATGACTGAACTTGTTTTGTTCCATAGCCTACTTATGTGCTGTGGAACATGGAAACTACAAGTGCCAGCATGCCCCATATGTCTCCGTTTGTAACTAAGGACAGTATTAAGCAGCAACGGTCTGTAGTTCGGGGACTCGCCTGCATATGGGTTATCTGTATACACATGTGCACCTACTGAGAGTCTTTGTGTGAGGCTCTTTTTATCCTGTCTTCACCTGGTAATCAGTGATTGCCTGACATCAATGCCCAATGGCCCTTGCGCGGCTAAAGGTTTCTTTAAGATTTTTGCCCTACAATGGTAAGTTTATTGGTGAGTGACCCCACGGGGAAAATAAAAAGAAGGTTTGGGGCCCCCCCCAACAACACCTTAGTGTATCTAGTTTTTTTGACATCTTGTTGTAAGGGGGTTATGTCCCTTAATGACTGATGGGGGACGGGTTTGGTTTCCCCAAAAAAACCATCAGGTTTTTTTTTGCAAAAGTTTTAAAAGGTTTCCAAATTAAAAAAAAATTCGCAATTTCCAGTTTTCCGAAAATGGTTTTATATGTTAATTTTATAATGATTATTTAAGCCTTTAACGCTGTAGCGACTTTTTTCGTCATTGACTTCATGTTTTCCTTCCCAAGAGCTGTAACTTTTTTTTTTTTTTTGTTAAAATTTAAGGGCTATTTTTTGTGGACAAAGATTACTTTTTAATGGTACTATTGATAATACCACATAAACCAGTTTGAAACCACACAAAAATTCTTTGTGAGGTGGAACCTGAAAAAATACCATAACTGTGCCATTTTTGCGACGGTTCGAAGGTTTCGTTTTTATGGAGTTCACTGTTTCATGTAAGTGAAACGTATTGCAGGCGGTATGATTTGGTATACCATTTTTTAGGTTTTTCATTATTTTTAACTTTAACCCCCTTTGTGACATTTGGTATCTGCTTTGGGAGCTAGGGGTTATATGGGATGGTAGACGTCAATGGCAGTCATTTGAGTCCCCTGCAAAATGTTTATGTCTGGGTAAAGGCTGGAATGTGAATGGTTGCAATAAGACTGAGCTTCTAAAAATCACTGAATAATGCAAAGTTTTTTATCTTAACCCACCGCTGAAAAACTACCACTGACTATTAATGGGTTAAAAATCTAAACTTTAATATATATACTTTAAAATGGTTCTAAAAGGCTGTCCAAAGTGAAGAAGTTTAAAGTGCCTAGTAAATATGGGGTCATATATTAAGTACAGTATAAGAAAGAAAGTACTCAAGCAGAGAAAGTACTCACATTTACGGAGTCCTGTCCGCAATTTTTTTGGGTTTCATAAAATCCAAAGTTAAATTTTTTGTCTACAAATGTAAATATATAGGGGATAAGGACATGCTTTTTTTTTATGTGTCTTAGGCTTGAGGATCCACAAGCTCCTTCTGGGGGTATAACCAGTTGTCATACAGCCCGAACTGATGAAAAACATGGAGGAAGCACACTGCCCCCCACCCTCCCCTTCCCTTTGTTCCCGACAGGAGATGTATGACTGGGTATTGGGGGAATAAACCCGCCCCCCCCCTCCCCTCCCCCTTTTTTCGGAAGAAGGGCCCTGGTATATGGGGGAACGAATGTAACAACGGTTAAAGAGGGGATCTGTGATTAAACAGTCAGTAATTTTTCCCCGATCATTACCTGGACTGGAAATGGAAAAACGCCCGCACCTTTTTTTACTTTCTTTCAAAAAGAGGGGAGTAAACACAGAGGTGAGGCAGCCCAAACACAGCGGGGGGCGTGTCCAGGGCGTTTCCTTTTTGGGGCTTTCAACAGGTGAATGAAATGTCAGTGCCAATCACGTGCGGGGGGCGTTCTAGGGGGAGGATACACCGGGGGGTGTCCTGACTGCCCAAACACAGAAAAAAGGGGGGGGGGTCCCAACTAAAGCGCAGAAATAGAATAAGATTTACAGAAAAGCTTATTGCTAAACCCAAGGATGAGGCAATGCAAACCCAATTACAAAAGTGTTATTTTTACTGTCCCCCTTTCTAGCTGATTTTTTTTTTTTTTATACAGAAACCCCTTTAATGTTCCGAGGGTTTTCCTTTACAATCACGGTTTTAGGGGATTTGCTATCAAAAAAGATGATCATGTGGCTGGTGTGTAAGGACAGGCATATAGAGGTGGCACATCAGGGTGATGTCTTATACACCAGCCTCATGATCATCTTTATTGATATTTGCAATTTTTGTATTTCTATCACTTTGGAAAACCTTTTAGAATCATTGTTAAGTATACATATTAAAGATTAGATTTTTTTAACCCTGATATTTGTTAAAGGGGTTGTCTCACTACATTGTTTCATCTTACCTCAGTCCTGTTTTCTTGGTTTAATTTTTAATTCAGGGGCATGTTTACGGTTTACTACTGGCTATAGTAAAAGCTAGGTCTGTAGCTATAGCAACCAGTGCTGGCAGCCTATCATGAGAGAGCGAACAGGTCTGTAGCTATAGCGACCTGAGAAGCTCATGCAGCCCATACAAGAGGGGATATCTAGGAATAGTTAATGGACATATATTGCAAAGTGACTTGTTTTTGCAAGATCTTTAATATAAAGAGCAATCCTTGTAGTGAGATAACCCCTTTAAGGCTGAGCTTCTCTATGACAGAAAATTGCCAGAGTTTGGGGAATGCCTGAAGTGTCATCATGGAAACAGAAATTATCAAAAAGGTTCTGTCGGGCGTTCTCTCTTTATAATATTTGCAACATAATTTTTGAGGAAACGGTTATCGTCCAGTTCTGACTGACCTTCACTCCTGGGTCCCGGCTTGTCCCAAAGTGAGCCACAACCAGGTCTACTGCTGTATTCACAGCCTTCACCAGCCCTGGGAAGAGAGCACACAATAAAGAGGGATTATTTATTGAAGAGTATCACAATTGATTGTGGACCTCTAATTTGCCGCAGTGTGGAAGTAGCATTTGAGAGATGAGACAAGAAAAGAATCATGTTTCATTGATGTTGCTTATTGAAAGCAAACTGATGATTTACATGGTGGAGCAGGTAACACAAAACAGGTACTGAGGACGCTATGAGACCGCTGAAGAGATGGGGCCAGTGTATAGTGCAGCAGAGTCTTATCCCTATTTTAGTTACTGGCGAGAACCTGCGTAGGGACGTAGTGCTGCAAAGTTAGCAAACAAGAAAGCGGAAAATGGGCCGGGGTCATCAAGACTCTTATGTCCCTGATGATTGGACTATGGTGGTGTCAAGTAGCCCCTAGAAAGCGGGATCATTTTTGTATTCGTTAGGGTGCAACATGCATACGACTGAGCTTACCCCTCTTCTGTATGAGATCAACAGACACAGATTCAACGCTGCTGTCTGGGGACAAACAGAACTCCGCCGGGGGGCGCTCCGTCACTGAGAAATAGTCTGGAAAAAAGTCACTGGAGATCAGAGCGGAAGGTTTTCCTGCATTGGGGAAAAAACATAAATAAGTTATGATAGAGCAATGCAAAAATAAATCATATACGATGTCAGCGAGGAGAACGGGTGATATCAAAGTGGAGGAACTAATTCAAAATGACAGATAGTAACATGTGATGGAGGAAAGCGTGATAAATAACGTGACATCCACTTAACAGACATCGCCTGAATCTAAGAAACATTCCCCCAGCATATTGTTCAATGTTAGATGTTGCCTTATAGCACTATTAAACCATGCTGGATGATAAGATTTCATTCATTGTTTCATTCATTTATTCATTTATTTATTCATTCATTCATAGATTTATTACTAGATCTGCCTATCCTTGACTTCATACCACTCTCTACTCTCTTCATTTAACTCAATACTTCATCAATTTGTTCATTAACTCTCATTCATTCCGAAACTCCATGCTTTGTGTTATTCATTCACTTCTTGGGTTCTTTACCTTTTTATTATTTTCTTTAGCTCCTTTTATATAAATCACGAATGAACTAAATCATTTATTATTTATTTACTTGTCCACTCAGTCCTTCATTTATTACACAAACCCTCCCACTCATATCCATGCATGAATAACATCCTATGTATCATTCAGTACAATATCTTCTTAATCCCTTTAAGGATATAATTTACTCATTATTAAAATAATTCCCTTTCTGAGTGTGTTCATTCAATCACTGACCCCTACAATTACCTGAATGTCACTGAATGTTATTCATTTACTCCCACATCCATTCTTTTACGAATTTGTAATTAATATTTTTCATTCATTTTTACAATCTCATATGTAGCATTTTTCATTCTTATATTGTCCATTCATTTGCAGATCTCCTTCTGCATTCATATGTCTAAATCATTCTGTTTCATTACAAAAACCTTCTAGCAACATATCACATACTCATTCCTAGACTGCCTTATGCATATCATCTATTCATTCATTCGTTCATTAATTTATTCTTATACCCTTACTGCATTTAATCTACTCATTCCTTTCCATATTAGGAACTAGAAACATTCTGTTTATAATATTCATCCATTTACTCATTCATTCATTTCATTAGTTTTCACTTTCTGTCATTGCTTCTTTCTCTGCGTTATTGCAATGCCATTCTACTACTACCCATTTTTTTCACCCCTCCATACAAATGTAGATCAGTATCATTCACTTCGCACCGTAGAGGCGTGAGTGTAAATTGTTGCCGTTGATACTGCTTGAAAAGTCGAAGAAATGGTTCCTTCTCACTATCTTCGTTTCCTGCCTTCTGTCCAGACTCCCGGACAGTCCTGGCAGCCCATGAACTCGGTCGAGGCCCAATGGGTTCCGGCGCCTGTACTCCCTCCACTTCAGAGCTTGAGGGGACAGGTGATTGGCTATACAGTGGTCGCAGACAATGACAGCAAATAATGAGGGTAGAGAGAGAAGGGAGAAGTGACTGAGATTAGTAAAAGAGACAGAGGGCAAGTGAAAAGAGCAGCAACCAAATCCTAGTACCATGATGTTAGTGACAGCAATAGAGGAGAAAATAATATCTTGGAACACAGATGCACCATTCAAGCAATCCCTGTATCTGCTTTGGGGTCCCAGAAGACTAGCTCCATACAACTAGAGCTCCATAGCTTGGCTCCATAGAACATGAGCTCCATAGCTCTGACTCACAGAACATGAGCTCCAATAACCCTGGCTCCAATATAACATGGTCTTCATAGTCCTGACTCATGGAACAGAGCTCCATAGCTCTGGCTCTACAGCAACATGAGCTCCATAGTCCTGATTCTATAGTGCATGAGCTCCATAGTCTTAATTCTACAGAGCATGAGTTCAATAGTCCTACCTTCACAGAACATGGCTCCATAAACCCTGCTCATGTAACATGAGCTTCATAATCTTGACTCCATAGAACATTAGCTCCATAGCCTGACTCCATAGAAAATGAGCTCATAATCTGACTCCAGAGAATACTGAGCTCCATAACCCTGGCTCCATATAACATGAGCTCCATAATACTAACTCCATAGAACTGAGCCTCCATAGTCCTAGCTCCAAATAACATGAGCTCCATTATACTAACTCCATAGAACATGAGGTCCATAGTCCTGACTCCATGGAACATGATTTCCATAACCCTGGCTCTATAGAACATGAGCTCCATAGCCCTAGCTCCAAATATCATGAGACGCATAATCCTGGCTCCATAGAACATGAGCTTCATGTTCCTACACTCCCTAGAACATGAGCTCCATAATCCTACACTCCACAGAACATGAGCTCATAGTCCTAGCTCCAAATAACATGAGCTCCATTATCTACTCCATAGAACATGAGGTCCATATCCGACTCCATGGACATGATTCCATAACCCGGCTCTATAGAACATGAGCTCCATCCTAGCTCCAATCTTATGAGCCGCATAATCTGTCCATAGAACATGAGCTTCCATGTTCTTACACTCCCTAGAACATGAGCTCCATAATCTACACTCCACAGAACATGAGCTCCATAGTCCTGTCTCCAAATAACATGAGGTCCATAATCCTTGCTCAATAGAACATGAGCTCCATAATCCTACACTCCCTAGAACATGAGCTCCATAATCCTAGCTCCGTAGAACATGAGCTCCATAATCATACACTCCCTAGAACATGAGCTCCATAATCCTACACTCCACAGAACATGAGCTCCATAGCCCTAGCTCCAAATAACATGAGCTCAATTGGATCCATAGCTGGTTACCATAGAACATGAGTTCCATAATCCTGACTCCATAGAACGTGAGTTCCATAATCCTGACTCCATAGAACGTGAGTTCCATAATCCTGACTCCATAGAACGTGAGTTCCATAATCCTGACTCCATAGAACGTGAGTTCCATAATCCTGACTCCATAGAACATGAGCTCCATAATACTAAACTCACATAGAAACATGAGCTCCAGATCCCTAAATTACGAGTGGTGTGTACACGCTCTATACAGTGTTGAAAACTCCGGCCATTCTATTAAAAAGTATGGGAAGGAAATGAGAAAAATGAGCCATGCTGTTCCATCCTCTGATGTAGCGGAACGAAGGATACCTTTGTGGACCAACATTAGGAGAAGGCTCCCTTTTACTAGGAGGGCTCCTACCCTCTTTCTACATATACGGTTCTCATATGTAAGGTATGTCTAAATCTATTTACTAATCTTAAGAACAATTAAGGTAAAGTGCTCCTTTCATGTCATGCAGTCCTAGTATTTAAATGGTTGGCTTCCTACCAAATAATATTCTTCCACTGATAAGATTACCATATAAGAACCATTTTAATGCTTATAGCTTCCAAATATGGTCTGATTCTATAGCCTGGTCTCAATATCAGAAAAAGTCCTGAAATTATAGTTTGTATGCCTGAGGTCATTATGTCACAATGATAACACTTCCTGTTTATCTACTCTGACAGTTTAGTATTAACATAGGATTGATATCAGCTTCATTGTGTTCTATCACAGGTAATCTAATAAAAAAAAAAAAAAAAACTGATTGCAGGAGGAAGTGTTGCCATAGGAAAATATGACAAATGTGTTCAAGGTCGGGGATCTCATGCCAAATTATTACGTAAAAAAAATCAAACTTCAGAAAAATTAAACTCATACCATTTACAGGTCTTGATATCATGACATTTTCAGGCACTCGTTTGGCTTTGTCCTCGTCGTTTCGGCTAGGCTGTGTGATCTCATGAAGAACCGTGTCCAGCAGTGGTAGAGAATTGATGGGTGGAAGTCCATGCTTGGACACTTGTGTGCTTGGTTCCTTAAGTGGCTCCCTCTTGACCAGTGGTCTTGGGACCTCTATCTTGGGAGACCCATCATATTTTCGAGTGGGTTTGGCAGTGGGGAATGTGGTCCCTGGCCTGTGTGCTCTAAAAGGAGAAGATGGTGAAGGAAGGAGCGCTTTTGGGGGTTGGGTTTCTCCTTGGCTTTTTCTGGAGATGGAGAACTGGAGGAACCAGAGTCCATTTTGAAAAAAGTGGTTTTCCCCGGATTGGGAAAAAATGCAAATGGAGGGGCGATTTGTTTCTGGTTTTTGCCCTTGTTTTGTTCTCCTGTAGTCTCAGTCCTAAAGGAAAAATTTTTTTTTTCGGGAAACTTTAAATCTTTTATGGGGCTCCTTGACCCCCATCTGTCCGCCAGGGTGGTGCGAGACTGGGTTTTGACAATTATGCGACGGGGCGATGATTTGGCACCATAAAAACTGGGTTGGCGGGGGTAAAAGGGACTGTGCAGGGGGACGTGTTTTGGGTTGTAAGTGATGCTGGAAAACAAACGGTTGTATTGGTAAGTGGGCCCGGCGTGGTCTTTGCTGTAGCGGAAAACCCGGTTGGTTCGCTCCCTACCTGCGGGGGGCCAAAGGAGACAAACATTTCTTGATCTATAATAATTTTAAATTCCCCCGGGAATGTAAGTGTTTAAAAGGGGTTGTCCATTTGTAAAAAAAATCAAAACTGAAGCTCCAGAGGCCCCCATTAAATTAAAAAAAGTATCCTCCTTCCTCGTTCCCCATTCCGAGTTTGTCCCTTCGTTCTTTTTTTTCTTTCTTGTACTTTCAATGGGGCTTCCCAAAACGGTGATTAAGTGAGGTGTGAGTGACTGCAGCCAATCGTAAATGCCAGTGAGTCCCTTTTTTGGAGGACAAGATTAAAAAGCAAAGAGCGAGGAGAACACGGGAAAATGGGGACCGGAGGGGTGAGATCCTTTTTTTAATGGGCTTTTGGAGTTTCCCCTTTTAGATTTTTTTGAAGTTGCCCCCCCCAAGCCCTAACCCTTTTTCTGCCACCCAGGGTTGCGTGACTTGTCAATTTAAAAACCTTTATTTTCCATACATCCCCAAATTTTTATTGTGGTCTCCCCATTTCCCATGACTACTCTTTTTTAAGTGGATATAGCTTTGTTTTCAAACCCTTTGGGTTCTAAACAGAATGTAGTTTTACAAAAAGAGATGACAATACAGGGTAGAGTTTTTTCCCCATGATGTTAAAAAAAGGGTAAGAATAGGTATTTGTGATCTGGGAAAAATGGCTCCAATTCTGGGCCTTTAAAAGGGCGTTCCGTTGTGCTTTTTTTAAGGTTTTTAGAGGCCAAGAAATTCAATCTGTGTAAACAAATTTTAAAAGCTTTTTACAAAAGAATGAATTGGTGCCCAAGGGGACTCATTATGGTAATTTAATTGCCGTTTTTTCCCAGGGCTTCAATCGAAATTTTTCAGGGTCCCATCAACCAAAGCACTTTGGCCTGCACTTACCTTTTCCGTCTTGCCCTGCAGGGGTCCAATTTATAAATTTCTTAAGATCTGAAAAGTTACCCAAAATACTCCCCCTGATGCTCCCCCCCTGGGCTCGGGAAAATAGCCCTACCCCCTCGTCAGACATGCTGTTAATTTGGGCCCAAAATTTCCCAAATAAAAAGCCTGGGGGATACGGGAAGTAAAAAAAAACCCTGAGGGGATTAATTTTGGGGATGCAGAAGTCTTTAATTGAACCCCGGACTCTGGACCATTAAAAAGACAAAAAGGTTGTTTAAAAAGTGCTTAATACATGGAAAGTTGCGCCCGCAAATTACGGTAACCCATGCTTTTAAGGAAATTGGATTACCCTGGTTCCCCCGTGTACAATGCGATCATATTTTTGCGCGGGGGGAAAAGTGCATTCAATTATCGTGGCTTTTTAGCCCCGTGAGAAGATGTAATTGGGTGCGGGTGGGCCCCCCTTGCTTCAGGGTCGTTGTCAGCGCGACTC
>JAODAL010067542.1:0-17248 GCA_025379985.1 Phyllomedusa bahiana | reverse complement strand
CAAAAAAAAGAGGTAAAAAAAGCATAATGGTTAGAGATGGGCGAATTTTCTCGAAATTCGGTTTGCTCACTTTCCGAATTTCCGACAAAAATTATCTTCATTCAGAATTACTTCGGGACGATCACGTATTTCCAGGCTGCACAGAGCCTGCAGGGTACTGTGACTTTGTGCCATGCTTAAATATGCAGAGGGAGCTTGGTTTGGTCTTCATACAATGTTGTGTTTTAGTATGACACGCACATGACTGCCGCCGCTCTTAGAATCGCTTCACTATAAAATTCCTGGGCACTTAAGAGGGCAAAACTTGCCCAAAAAAAAACTGAAGGGGGAATGTAGCCTGATAAAGTCATGGCCAGAAAAAGCTGGAAAAAAACAAGCTGAGGGCTCCTGCCCACCTGGGGAGTACTCCTGTCCACCTGGATCATCAAAAAATCTTTTAATGGCCTTTCTTGTTCATACAGTCGGTCCAATGTGCAGGCTGGAATCCAACGGTTGGAAACATCGCATATCAGAGTGTGTTGGGGGGAGGCCGTTCTCCCACTGCAACTCGAGGAGGGTGTTCCTGGCTTTGTAGGAATGGATGAAGCGCATGCACAGTTTTTCTGGCCATTTTCAGAATCTTCTGAAGATCGGTGGAAGACTTCAGGAACCTTTTCACAACCAGATTGAACATGTGCGCCATGCGGGCGCATGGACCATCCTCCTCGGTGTAGCGCGGACACCATGTTACTCCATTGTCCGTCCCCATGGTTCCGATTTGCAGTTGGCGCGGAGAAAGCCACATATCGATTTCTTGCTGCATGACGCGGAGCAGTTTCCTCCCCTGTGTGACTTGGGTTCGCCGAGGCAAGCCAGGTGTAGAACTGCGTGACACCGCTGTGCCCTACACATGTGGTATGATGGAGCATTTACTTGTGGAGGCTGAGATGGTGGTGTTTGGTGGAGGAGGAGGAGGAGGCGGAGATTGGCGCAGGAGCTGCATTTTGACAACATGGAGGAGAAAGCCCCGTCTTCCTGCCCAAAGTTGTTGGTGTTGCCTGGGCAGGAAGCACATTCACCCAGGGGGCCCGTAAAGGACATGTATGGCCCTGACCGTAGTTACAGCTCCAGACGTCCGCGCTGCCGTGCACCTTGGAACAAATGATAAGCTCAAGGATGGCCCACCTTCTGTTTACATATTTATGAAGTGGCTGGTACTCCCTTTTTGGAAAAGAAATTACGGCTTGGAACTCTCCGCCCCGGTCGGCACAAGCCATTAGTTCTCTGAACGGTGCAGAGTCCACCATTTGGAAAGGGAGGGACTGCAGCACCAACAACTTGGACAGGAGTACGGTCAGCTGCTGCACCTTAGGATGGTTGGACGAATACTGTTGTCTCTTTGCAATCGCCTCGTGAACGATGCTGGCGCATGAGTAGCGAGGAGCAGGAGCATCTGGATGGGAGATGATGTCAAAGAGAAAACAAGCCCCTTCTGCAGAGGTGGTGGAGCCTTGACTGGCTGCAATGGCTTTGTGTGCCACGGGGGCGTGCTGCTGCTGTTGCTGCGGCGGAAGGATGGACCACCAATTTTGAGCCACGTTTTCCAGGCCACCGGTTGGTGACGCTGCATGTGTTGACGCAGGGCCGTGGTGCCAACGTTAGCTCCTGGCCACGCTTCACTTTCTGCCCACAGATTCTACATTTTCCCCATATTCGGCTCCCCCGGTGTCTTAGCAAAGAACTGCCACACCGCCGAGTATCGGATTTTACCGCCAACGCCCCGCACTGAGTGACTACTACCCCCCGTTGCCTCGCTGACCCCCTGTGCCGCTATTTCTGGACTGCGAAGGGATTTTTACCCGGGGCCCGCTTTGCTCCCGAACTCACACTGCTGCTCCCCTGCTGACTCACGGACCAAAATACCCAATTGTGGCTGGCCGCTGCCTGACGCGCAAGCTGACGCCTCTTTCCTGACGATGATGAAGCCCTTGCTCACCCAGCTCCCAAGTGCGGTCGGCTACATCATATCTTTTTGTGTTTCATCGTACTGCTGTCTCATCACGGTTTGGGTTATGCAGAGGCTGACCCCTCACAACATGACCTCCCATCCCCATCTCCCATCTATACTTTGCCGCCTACTGCAAGAAGCAGGGGATATTGGCCCCATTTCTTCGCTGCCAAGTAGCTGCTGACTGCCCTCCTCAAATTGTTCTCCTCGCTATATAGTGGCGCTGAGCCCAGACACATAGTGATTCTGGCTGAGGGAACCGGATGGGACAGAGGCGGGTTGAGGAAGGGTAAGGGCCGCTGACCCGTCCCGGGCCATGCCAACTAAGGGTTGTGTCTGGACATTCCCACCGCTCTTGGTGGGGTTGTCAGATGTCATCTGGGAGGAAGTGGATGACCTAGTCAAACCAATCAAGAACCCTTGGGTTGCTAGTCAGCACACGGCGCTAGATGACAGTGGCAGTTGTGACCTCACTGAGTGACCCCTGCTGCGGGCGTCCCCTTGCTGTGCTGCGACCTGGGCTGGAATGTTTGTGCCTCTGCCACTCGCAGGTGAAAAGCCTGCCACCTCTCTGTCTGACTACTGTTTGTTCTAAAATGTACAGACACTGTTTGATGAAGATATCTGTATATGATAAATAAACACCCCGTATTTGATTCCAATGAAGCCTAAGAAGCTTGGGTAACCCTTGGATATAAATTGCGCTCCACAAATGGGCAGGAAAAATTGACTTGTATGTGCCGTTTAAAAACTCTGTGTATTTTATGAATATAAAAGCACAAAACAGGCTTAATTAACCTTCGGATATTTAATTATGCTACAGAATTTCTTCTGTGGCGGTGAAAAACAAAGTTCTTTTACTGAGTACAACTGCCCGAAAACGCTTAATTAACGCTGGATGTAAATTGCGCCAAACAATTTTAGCAACCACAACTACGAGTTTGTAGCGTGTTTAACAAAAGGCGTGTTTTCTACGCTACACAACAAGAGAAAAAATTGTAATTAACCTTCGCTTGTGAATTAGGCTGCAGGAAAAATGTATTTTTTGGCGTGGGAAAAGACGGTCTTTTTTTGTGACCACAGCAGAAAAAAAAAACGTTAATTAACCCCTGGATGTAAATTGCGCCAAACAGTTGAGCAACCCCAAACTACGAGCTTTGTAAGCGTGTTACAATGGCGTGTTTTCTACGCTACACAATCAAGAGAAAAAATTGTAATTAACCTTCGCTTGTGAATTAGGTGCAGGAAAATGTATTTTTTGGCGGTGAAAGAGGTTTATTTTTGTCACCACAGCAGAAAAAAATGCTTAATTAACCTTGAAAGTAAATTGCGCCAAACAATTGAGCAACCACAAACTACGAGCTTTGTAGCGTGTTACAATGGCGTGTTTTCTACGCTACACAACAAGAGAAAAAATTGTAATTAACCTTCGTGTTAATTAGGTACAGGAAAAATGTTTTTTTTGGCAGTGAAAAAGACGGTTTCTTTTAGGGACCACAACAGCAGTACAACGTTAATTAACCCCTGGATGTAAATTGCGCAAAAAAATTGAGCAGCCAAAATGAAGTGGTATTTGTATTGTAAAAACGCTGTTTCTTTAAATGAATACAACAGGAACAGGCTTAGATCCCCTTGGATTTTTCAATGTGCTGTGAGCAGTAGCATTAAAGTATATGCAGCTGCAGTGGACGCACACTGGACTTCAGATCCAATACCCCACAAAATCAGAAATAGAACGTTAAGAGAAGCAGTCTCTGAGACAAGCTGAGACTCCCCCCAAAATCGCTGTATTTAAAAACAGTTCTTCAGTAAGAGCTATCACAAGCACCGCGGCAGCACCTTTCTAATCAGTACAGTAAGAGCGGTATGAGCTCCAGCGTCGCGCCCGGGACTTATATAGTGCGGTGAGTCACAGAAACCCGCCGGTCTCTGATTGGCTTCATTTCTGCACATGTCATGCAGGCTATGCCCTTCTTCCTCCAGGTGCTTTGCCCCCTGTAAACGCCCTTTTTTTCTCGCAGCCCTTTTATCAATCAAAAGCACACTTCGTTCACCCGAAGTCCCCCAAACTACAACTTCGTTCAGAACCGAAGTTTTCCTGAAATTCTAAACGAATTCCACTTCGTTAGAATCAATTCGCCCATCTCTAATAATGGTACATATCTGTCTGCTATTTTTATCCATGTTTGATAACCGAAAAATGTCCTGTAATGTTTTCTGACATTTATGTCCTTATTTTTGTATGATTAAAAAACTCAACATATAACCTGTGGTGTTGGCGTCAATGGACCTTTAAAACAGGGTATTGCATGCTCCATTGGCATTTAAGGTCTTGTCCACTTTATGTTTTATGTTTGTATTATGCATTTATTATGTAAAAAGTCTGCTCATGTACTTCTTTTATAACAATTAAGTAAGCTCCTATCTAGAAAAAAATGGTACAGCTCATATTCCTGTCCCATGTAATTGTCCTATTGATTACTAAACTACCCTCGTCAGTGATTTGAAAAAAGTTAGGATAGGGTTCCATGACTCTTGGGTGAAAACAAGATAGAAATAAATGATTCTTAATGATTTGCGAACACAGCAACATCTTTGAAATCCAAGAGCCATACATTTTATTTTTCTATATGAAGGCTTGCTTTTGTGCAGGATACTTTTTAATATTTTTTTTACTGTACCATATAATTACTGTTACTATTAGTGGTTAAAAAGAAGAACATTCCATCGAGTTAAACCTAGGGGGGGAAAATGTGGGTGAGGGAGGAGAAAGGGATTTAAAAGCCGGCTCTCCACTGGTTAATCCCCGAAACCCACAAGGCAAAAAAACAAACCCCTGCTCCAGTATAGCCCTATTCTGACCCCAGAGCCGCCACGGCCAGGACCAGAATTTTACCTAGCTACGTGCATTAATTTCTTTGTTCCGGGTAGGTATCAAACCCTTTTTTGAAACTCTCTACATTTCCCTGTGTACCAGTCCTCAGGCGGGTATTCCAAGATTTACAGTTTTAAGTGAAGAACGCTTTCCCCTCTGGAGATTGACCTTTTTCTTAGTCGAAGGGAATGCCCCCTTGTCTTTTGAGGGGGTTCACCTGAAAAAATTTTTTCCCCCCTTCTTTTTGTAGGGCCTTTATATATTTTTAAAAATTAAATCATGTCCCCGAAGCCGTTTTTTAAAGGACTAAATAAGTTAAATTTACAAAACAGCCTCATAACTAAGATGCCCCTTTTCCCTTATAATTTGGTTGCTGTCTTTGTACTTCTTAGCTCTATTTACACTTTTATAAACTGGGGCCCAAAACTGAACAGCATTTCAAAGTGGGTGCCCCAATGTTTTGTACCGGAGAATGACATCCTTTTTCCGCGAGTCCTGCCTTTTTTAATACCCCCAATATTTTTATGGCTTAGAGGCAGTGATTGACATTGCATGCTGTTCTGTGTTTATGATCTAAAAGAACGCCCAGATCTTTTCAAAAAGCGATTCTCCAAGTTTTTCTCCCTAGGAATATGACCCTGAAATTATTTCTCCCCAGAGGAAAAAACCTTACATTTTTTCAATTGAACCCATTCCCAAGTGGATCCCCAAAGACTCCGTGTGTCGGGTTGCTTGAATTTATGAGCATCTTCCATGATTGCATCCCCTCAAGGTTGGTGTCATCTGAAAAAAATCGAAACCGTGCTATTGACCCCTTCCACTATATCGTTAATAAAAATTAAAAAAGAGGGGGACCCAATACTGACCCCTGTGGCACCCACTCTCAAACCGGGGACCATCAGAGTAGGATTCTTTTTACCACCATCTCTGAGTACGATCAGCACCCAGTTTTTAATCCAATTACACCTGTTATCTCTAACCCAATGGATTCTGTTTCCTAAAAACGCTTTGCGGAAAGTGTCAAAACGCCTTTGCAAAGTCTAAAAACACAATACCCAAAGCCCCCCCGCTTCCAGACTTTACTCACCTTTCATAAAAGAAATAGATTGGTCTGGGCAGCTTTGTCCTTAGTAAATCCATGGGGGAAATCACTAATAATATTGTGTTTGTCAACATACTCTGTATATAGTCCCTAATGAGCCCTTAAACATTTTTCCCCAAAAGATGTTAAACTTTCTGGGCTTAAAATTACCCGGGGAAGACTTAGAACCTTTTTTTAAGATGGGAACTACATTTGCCTTGCGGTCTCCCCCGGCACTATACCAGTCACCAGGGAAACTCTAAATATCATGCAGGGGCACCTGATAAACCCCAGCTGACTCTTTTAAGAACTCTTTGGGGGAATGCCATCAGGGCCCGGGCCTTGTTCAATTGTTTATTTAACTTGCTTTGACTTTTTTTAATGGCAATTTTTTATAGCAGATGATGATTAAAGTACTGGCACCTCTAACCCGCACTTGGCCCACCCCCTCAATACTATCTCCTTGTAGTATATACTGAGTGAAGAACCTATTTAGTACCCCTGCTTTTCCCTTTGGCACCAGTGACCGCTCCCCTCACGGTTTTTAAGGGTCCTACTTTCTTGACTTTGGCTTTTTGGCATTTATATGTTTAAGAATTTCTTTGGGGGTTATTTGCTATCCTTGGCCATTGCCTTTCATTTTGATTTTGCTGCTTTTATCATTTTTTAAGATTTTTTTAAGCTCTTTTTAAATTTTTAAAAGGTGATGCCCAGCCCCCGATTATATTTTTTAAAAAGGCCCCTTTTTTTATTGTTTTTTGCCCCTTTTAAAGAAAGGGAGAAGCCATGTTGGTTTTAGTTTTGTCGCCTATCTTGTTACCTTGGGAAAATATTTTGCAATAAATTTCCCCATAATGTATCAGGAAAGCTGAAAACAATTATGTGAAAAAAAACACACAATAGTGCCATATAAATAACATACCATTTAGAATCTGTGGGTTGGTACAATTCTGAATACACCAAATTTATACAGTTTTCATTATGGATAACTACTTTTAAAAAAATTTAAAAAGTTTAGAAATGCTCTAAATTGCAATTCCTTTTTTTTGTTTTCCTTTTTCAAAGTTGGGTAATGATTCATTTTAAGTGAGCCCGGGTCTTTTTTTTATTGGTAACTAATATGAGTGTATAAAATTAGAGAGGGCCAAATTTCTAAAAAAATTTCGGTTCGGTCATTTCCCGGCCAAATTTTTCCCGAAAAAATTTTTGGCCCAAATTACTTCGGCCACGAATAAATTTAAAAAAAACAGCTTTTTTCCAGGCTCCCCAGAGCGCAGGGTGCGGGTAAAAACGTTGCCCCCATGCTTAAAAATGAAAGGAGGGAGTTTGGTTTGGTCTTCATACAATGTTGTGTTTTAGTTTTGACACGAACATGACTGCCCCCCGCTTTAAAAATCGCTTCACTAAAAAATTTTCCCCCGGGCATTTAAAGAGGGCAAAAAGGGGAAACCAAAAAAATTTAAAAGGGGGGAATGTAGCCTGATAAAGTCATGCCGGGCGAAAGCTGGAAAAAAAACAAGTGAAAAGTCAGGTGGAAACATTAGTGATAGAGTGTGGAGGTGACGGGGGAAGCCAAAAGCGCATAAAGGTCGGGCGGGGGCACAAGACTTCTGGGCGGCAAAAAAACAGTATTAGGCAAAGAGTGGCACAATAAACCATTTGTGGAGGGTCCCCGGGCAGCAGTATGAGGTCGACAGTGGCAAAATGACATTATGGAGGCGGAAAAACAGTTTGGGGCAGATTTGGCACAATCACACAGGTGGAGGCCCACGGCGGAGCAGTATGAGGTCGGGAAAGTGGCAAAATGGCATTCGGAGGTGGCAAAACAGTATTAGGCCACAGAGTGGGCAAAATTCACCAGTGTGGAGGTAAAGCCGGGGCAGCGTATGAGGTCAGAAAGGGGGCCCAATGAATTAGGAGGGGGAAAAAAACATTTATTTGGGCAAAGAGGGGCCAATCACACGTGTGGAGGTACGGGGGCCCAAAAGTTGAGGTAAGACAGTGGCAAAAAGGGGGCATTTGGAGGGGGCCCAAAAACAGTATTTAGGCCACAGAGTGGCACAATCACACAGTGGGGAAAGGTCCCCGGCGGACCCGAAATGGGTCGGGGAAAGGGGCCCACAATGACATTAGGAGGCGGAAAAAACAGTATTAGGCCACAGAGTGGCACAATGATACATGTGGGGGGTCACGGGGCCCAGCAGTATGGGGTCAGCAGTGGCAAATGAAATTTTGGAGGGGAAAAAAAAACAGTTTTTAAGGCCACAGAGTGCCCCAATGATACCGTGTGGAGGTCCCCCGGGCCCAGCGCGTATGAGGTCGACAGTGGCACAAGACATTTTTGGGGGCCCGGCCCAAGCCCAGTATTGGGCCCACAGAGTGGCACAATCACAAAGTGTGGAGGTCCCCGGCGGGAAAGCGTAGGGGGTTTCAGACAGGGGCCAAGGGCATTCTGGAGGGGGAAAAAAACAGTATTGGGCCCACAGAGGGGAAACAATCACACAGTGTGGAGCCCAGGGCCCGGAAAGAAAGTATGAGGTCGGGCAGTGGCAAAAAGAAATTATTGAGGGGGCAAAAAAAAAAACGTTTTAAGCCACAAGTGGCACAATCACCCCAGTTTTGGAAAGGTTCACGGCGGCGCAGATGAGGTGGGCAGGGGCACAAGGGACTTTATGGGGGGCGGAAAAACAGTTTTTAAGCCACAAAAGTGGCAAAAATTGATACAGTGGGAGGTAAACGGCGGGCAGCAGTATGAGGTCGGGCAGTGGCACAATGACAAATTCTGGAGGTGGAAAAAAAACAGGAGTAGGCCACAGTTTTTGGAGGGCCCCGGCAGCAGCCAGGGCCACCCATGGGGTTTCAGACAGTGGCACAATGACACGTGGGGGGGGAAGGGCAGGGACGGGAAGTCACAGAAGCAGCATGAGGTCAGAGAGTGGCACAATGACATTCTGCAGGTGGCAAAATGTTTAGGCCACAGGCGGCACAATGACGGGAGAGGGGAAAGGGCCCACGGCGGCAGCACCCATGGGTCAGGCAGGGGCACAATGACAGAAAAGTGGGGGTGATGACAGGGGGAACAGCTTGGGGTTTCGAGATGGCACAAGGGACTTTTGGGAAAGGGGGCAAAACGGGTACCGGGCCCGCAGAGGGGAAACAAGGGACACAGTTTTGGTGTCACGGCAAAAAGAAAACAGCGCAAGCAGCATGGACTTTAGGGGTGGCACAATGAAAAGAGTGTTGAGGTGGGGGGCCCAATCCCCAGTCCCGGGAAAAAGGGACGGTGGTAGGCGATGGAGAAACTATAAGCGGGAGGGTTTTGGCATCAGGGGGTGGCGGCATGGGGGAAAAATGGGGTTGGTGAGGCAGGTAGTTTAAACCCAAAAGGGCCCCCTAAGGCTTTGGGGGGTTGTGGGAAACCCCGGGCCCGACCCCAACCCCCTAAATTAAATCTTGAAAAAGGGTCAGTCTTTTTAAATTTTTTTTCCCGGGGGACAAGGGGTTTTCCCCTTTGGGGGTTTAACGAGGGCCCCCCCCCGCCGCACTGAACCCCCGCTCTGATGCCATTTTTACTGGCCGGGCAGGACGCTTCCCCACTGCAAATCGGCAAGTTGCGGCCCACATCCATTTTGGCTGCCAGTAGTCCAGGGATTTTAAAACGGGGGGTTGGGCGGGATTTGCTTTTCCAAGTGGCCCACAACCTGTTGGTTCGGGGAATGCCCCAAATGTCCTGCTGCTGCTCCCTGTGCTGGGGGACTCCCTCCTCATTTGGCGGGTGAAGGAAGCTGCTCATTATTGCTCCAGATTTTGGTTTCTGGGGAAAAAAAAAATGGTACTGCTCCTCCCCCCCCACCTTCCCCCAGCAGCCGGGGCCCAGTAGTACGTGAGCGCTGAAAAAACCCCCCGGTAGACCTGTCAGAGGAGGGACGATCCCGGCTTTTTGGGCCCACCCGGCCAACTGTTTTCGGAGGATTTCCCTATATATTTGAGTTTGTCTTCCTCTAAATTGGTGGAAAAAGGCCCCCTTTTTGGGAAAGGGTTTTAGCGAGGGCCCAATGGGGTGGGAGCCAGAAGTCATCCCTTGCCGGTTTGCTGCTATTCGGCTTTTCATAGCCAGGCAAAAAACATGCTGGGGGGGACTCTGCACAAGTGACCCCGGGGGGCTCCCTCCCTCCTTTTCCCAAATTTATTGCCAGGTGCTTGGGAGTCATTGCCTCGTCTTCCTCATCTCCATCACCTCCTCCAGCTGCCCTCCCTCCTCCTCTCTTGTCCCCTGGGTAGAAAATCCACTCATTTCACCAGAAAAATCCCTTCTGCCCCAAATGTCCCCCCCTTTCCCCCTTTCCCTCCTTTTCAGTCCCCACCGGACTCATGTGGCCACGAGTTGTAGTCGCCACATCTCCAGGCCCCTGTCCAGACCAAAATTTTTTCAGCCACTTTTCCCGGACATGAAGAAAGGGGGGAATTTGACGTTATTCATCCCGTAGTCCTGGCGACGGACAAAAAACGTGGCCTCCTCAAAATTGGCCCCCAAAAACGGAAAGGGGGTCACGATGAGGGGGCCACTGGTGACATCAAAGTTAAACGGGGGGGGAGTATTTCTGTCTCCCGGGATCATAAAAAAATCTTTTAAGGGCCCCTTTCTTGTTCTTTACGTCGGTCCAACATGTGCAGGCTGGAATTCCAGGGGTAAAAAAAAATCGAAATATCAAAAGGCGTTTTGGGGGGGGGGGCCGTTCTGCGCTGCAACTGGGGGAGGGTTTTCCCGGGCTTTGTACGAATGGATAAAGTGCAGCACTTTTTCCTGGCCATTTTCAGAATGTTCCAAAAGATTGGGGGAAAGGGAATTTCGGGAAACCCCTTTTTAAAAACCAAAATTAAAACCCCATTTGGCCATGCGGGGGCGCAGGACCATCCCCCCTCGGTGCAGCGGGGGACACCATGTTCCCCCAATTGGGTCCGTCCCCAGGGTTTCCCGATTTGCAGTTGGCGCGGAAAAAGCCACAATCGATTTTTGCTGCATAAAGCGGAGAAAGTTCCTCCCCTGTGTGGGCTTCCCTTCGCGAGGCAAGCTAGGTGTAGGGGAAATGCGTGACCCCCGCTGTGCCCTTTCCCTGTGGGATGATGGGCAGTACTTGTGGAGGTGGATGGTGGTGGGGGGTGGAGGAGGAGGAGGCGGAATTGGCGCCCGGAGCAGCAGTTTGACAACGTGGGGGGGGAGGGGAAAGCGGGTTTTCCTGTCCCAAATTGTTGGTGTGCTGGGCAGGAAGCACATTCACCCAGTGGGGGCCCTAAAGGACATTGTACTGGCCCTGACCGAAATTACAGCTCCAGACGTCCGCGCTGCCGTGTACCTTTGGGAAAAAAACCGATAAAACTCAGGACTGACCCACTTTTGTTTCTACATATTTTTGAAGTGCTTTGGGACTGCCTTTTTTGGGAAAAAAAAATTACGGCTTGGAACTTCCCTTTTCGGCTCGGCAAAGCCATTTGTTCTCTGGAAAGGGTGCGGGGTCCACAATTTTGGAAAAGGGGGGGGACTGGGGTGTCCAAAAAATTGGACAGGAGGGCCCCGGTTTAGCTGCTGCACTTAGGAAAGGTTTTGGGGCATATTTTTGTTTTTTAAAAATCGCCCTCCCCTGAAAGACTGCTGGCGCCAAGGGGGTAGCGAAAGGGGCAGGAGCATCTTGGGGCCGGGAAGGATGTCAAAAAGAAACAGCTGCCCCTGAAAAGGTGGGGGAGCCCCTTGGGCTGGCTGGAAAAGGCATGCGTGGGCCCCTGGGCCGCTGCTGCTGCTGCAGCGGGAGGAAAGGGCCACCACAAACGAGCCACGTTTCTCCCGGCCACCGGATGGTGACGTTTCATGTGTTGACGCAGGGCCGTTTTGGGGGCCAAAAGTTAGCTCCCTGGCCACGTTTCCCCCTTTCTGCCCCCAGATTCTAAAATATACCCTTTTTCGGTCCTCCGGTGTCTTAGCAAAGAATGCCCCACCGCCGGTAAACTGATTTTAAAGGGCCCAAAGCTCCCCACTGATGATACTGCGCCGCTTTTCCCCGCTGAGCCCCCCCGTGCCGCTACTGTCTTTGGGCCCGCGGAAACGGGTTTTTTTTCCCCGTGGACCCCTTGGCCCCGACCTCACAATGCTGTACCCTGCCCGACTCACGGGGCCAAAAACAACCCACTTGTGGGTGGGGCGCTGCCCCCACGGCAAAACTGCGCCCTCTTCTCCTGAAAGTTTATGAAAACCCCCTTTTCCCTTTACCCCGGGGTTTCCCCAAATGCGGTGGCTACATCATATCTATTTTTGTTTCATCGTCACTCTGTCCTTTATTTACCCGGGCTTGGTAAGCCCAGGCTGATTAAACCCCATGGAAACCCCCCATGCCACTCTCCCCTTTTATACTTTGCCGCTACTGCAAAAAAGTGGGGATATTGGGCCCCCCTTTTTCGTGCCACGTAGCTGCTGGGCTGCCCTCCTCAAATTGTTCAAACCTCGCTATATAGTTTTGGGGCTGAGCCCCAAAACCAATAGTTGATTCCCCCGGTGAGGGAACTGGATTTGGGCAGAGGCGGGCTGAGGACAGGTGAGGGCCCCTGGGGCCCGCTCCCGGGCCATGCCAACTAAGTGTTGTGGCTAGGTTCCCACCGAATCTTGGCTGGGGTTTTCAGATGTCATTGGGAGGGAAAAGGATGGGCCTAGTCAAAACCCAAACAAAAACCCCTTTGGGGTTTATGAACAAAAAAAAAAGGGGCCCCTAATGACAGCGGGAGTTGTGGCCTCAACGAGTGACCCCTGCCCGGGAGTCCCCCTTTCTGTCTTTCGACCTGGGCCCGTTTCAGAAATGTTTGTGCCATGCCCCTCGCAGTTGCAGGCCCGCCCCCTCTCTGTCGACATTTTTTTTTGGTTTTTTTTTCTAAAATGTACAGACCTTTTTTGATGAAGCTATCTGTATTTGATAAATATACACCCCGTTTTTTACTCCCAAAAAGAACCCAGTAAAAAAGCTTGGGAAAAAAAAAAAACCCTTTGGGTATTTAAAATTTCGCTCCAAAAAATGGCCAGGAAAAAAATTTTCTTGTATTTTGTCGTTTACAAGCACTGTGTGTTTTACTATATGTTTAAAAACAAAAAACAGGGTTTAAATTAAAACCCTTGCTTGGAATTATGCTACAAGAAAATTTTTAAATATTTTGGTGTTGAAAAAAGGGCGGTTTATTTTTGTCAGCCCCAGCAGGGAAAAAAAACGCTTAAATTTAAACCCCCGGATGTAAAAATTTCGCCCAAAAGAATTGAGCCCCCACAAATAGTGCCCTTTTTTGCGGTTTTCAATTTTCGTGTTTTCTAAAACCCACAACAAGAGATTTTCAAATTGTTTAAATTTTCCTTTTTTGGGGTTGTTTAATTAGGCTACCCAAAAAAAAAAAAATTTATTTGGCGTTTAAAAAAAACGGTTTTTTTTTTGTCAGACACCCGCAAAAACAAAAGCTTAAAAATTTAAACCCCCGGGGTGTAAATTTTGGCCCAAAAAATTGAGCCCCCACAAACTAGTAGCGTGTTACAATTGCGTGTTTTTTACGCCACACAACAAGGGGATACCCGTTGAATTTGCCTTTTCTTGGAATTGGCTACCAAAAAAAATATATATTAAATTTTGGGGTTGAAAAAGGGCAGTTTTATTTTTGTCAGCACACCCGCAAAACAAGGGTTAATTAAACCCCGGATGTAAATTGCGCCAAAGAATTGAGCCGAAAAAAATAGTGCGTGTTACAATTGCGTGTTTTTTACGCCACCCCAACAAGAGATAAAAGTTGTAATTTGCCTTTTCTTGGGGAATTAGGCTACCCAAAAAAAAATTATAAAATATTTGGGTTAAAAAAACGGTTTAATTTTTTTCAGCACACCAGCAAAAAAAACGCTTAATTTTTAACCCCCGGATGGGAATTGCGCCCAAAAAATTGACCGCAAAAATAGTAGCGTGTTACAAATTTCGGTTTTCTTCGCCACCAACAAGAGATTTCAGTTGTAAATTTTCCCCTTTTCTTGTGAATTAGGTACCAAAAAAAAATATATTTATTTGGGGGTTGAAAAAAACGGTTTATTTTTTTTCAGCACACCAGGGAAAACAAGGGTTAATTAAACCCCGGATGTTTTAAAATTTCGCCAAAAAGGAAATTTAGCCCCAAAAAAAATAGTAGCGTGTTCAATTGCGTGTTTTCTTCGCCACACAACAAGGGGATACAGGGGTTTTAATTTGCCTTTGGGTTGTGGAAATTAGGCTTTCCAAAAAAAATATTTATATATTTGGCGTTGGGAAAAAAAGACGGTTTATTTTTTTTAAACACACCAGCAAAAAAAACGCTTAATTAACCCCTGGATGTAAATTGCCCCCAAAGAATTGAGCCGCAAAAAACTAGTTGCGTGTTAAAAATTGCGTGTTTTCTACGCCACACAACAAAAAGATACAGTTGTTAATTTTCCTTTGCTTGTGAATTAGGGGTACTAAAAAAAAAATTATATATATTTGGCGTTGAAAAAGACGGTTTTTTTTGTCGCAACAGCAAAACAAGTTAAATTTAAACCCCCGGGGATGAAAAAATTGCGAATGAATCGCACCCAAAAATGAAGTGGTTTTGTTTGTAAAAAACGTGTTTCTTTAAATAAATTTAACGGAACTGGCTTAGATCCCATTTGGGAATTGAATGTATAGCAGCTGCAGGGGACGCACCTGGATTTCGATCAATACCCCAAAAAATCGAAATAGACTTCAGGAACAGTCTTGGACAAGTGAGACCCCCCACAGAAACGCTGATAAAAAAAACAGTTTTTTGAAAGGGCTATCCCCGCAGCAGCACCTTCCCGTCAGTACAGTGAGAGGAGTGTGAGCTCCCAGCGGCGCGCTCGGTCTTATATAGTGCGGTGACGTCACAGAATCCCGCCGGTCTCTGATTGGCTTCATCTCTGCACATGTCATGCAGGCTATGCCCTTCTTCCTCCCAGAGTGCTTTGCCCCATGTAGCGCCATGTGCTCGCAGCCATTTTATCAATCAAAAGCACACTTCGTTCACCCGAAGTACCCCAAAGTTCGACTTCGGTCCGAACCGAAGTTTTCCTGAAATTCTAAACGAATTCCACTTCGTTAGAATCAATTCGCCCATCTCTAGTATACAACTGTTAATTTTTTTTCATTCCACTTTTTCTGGAAAGCGCGATCACCAAAGAAACACTGATGATCACTTGATTTTGTGTACTATATTGTACTGATATACAGCATATATAGGCATTTCATTGGTCTCCTACACTGTACAATACAAGTACAATCATGGCAGCCAAAGAGGTCTACATTAGGCCCCCAGCTGAAATGACAATGGATTTGCACCTTGTGATCGCGTTGCAGGGGGCCAAAATGGATCGGCTCCATATTCTAATCATTTATCATGCAACCTAAATGGTTAATTGACAGAGATCAGATCGGTCTCTGTTTCTGTCCACTAGCAGCAGCTGCCGGCTGTATACCTTCTTAATGCCTCTATGACGGGTATTTACATAATGGAGCATTAAGGGGTTAACATAGTTATTCCTGAACCTTCTTCATTTACTTGTAGAACTGCTGACTTTCTGTTGTTATGTCGTTAATACAATAAAAAGTTAAAAGAAAAAACACAACATATATAACGTTGTCATGTTCTTAATAAAGCACAAAGATGAAACAGAGAGAAGAGTATGTGATTGGCTTCTTCACAGATAAGTGGAAGTAGTAATACTGTAGAAGCGCTACTCCTCAACAATCTGCTATTACCCAGATACCAGATAATCTACTATTACCCAGATACCATATAGTCCATACTATTAGTCTATGGAAGCCAATACTGTGGACTGGAAGGACAGAGGCTTACTGCATTAGTATAAAAGAGGTATAGCAGCAGAACCGTTAATACATTAAAATTGTGTAATAAAAAAATTATAATTTAAAACAATATAAAGTAGACAACCCATTTAACTTTTTTAACCAAAAGAAGGACATTTTCAGAGTATGAAATGTGTCTAAAAAAGAAGATTTTAGAAAATCCATCCATTTTTGATGACTAATTTGAGATACAGCTAGTAAGGATCCGTTTTATTTACTTGCACTTGGGGTTATTCCACTACCAGTCTCAGCAAGATCTTTTTGGGGAAGAGCTATAGCAGCCCAGGAGAATCATTCCTGACATCATTCCTGGGTTTCAGTCCAAGGGCTTGTTCACACGGCGTTTTGGATCCTTTTTACGGATCCGTTTTTCGCAGTTGAAAAGCGGATCCGCAAAACGCAGCTTTTGGGTTTCTTTATTTGGATCCATTTTCAATGCTTTTTCACTTGCGTTTTATGCATCCGCTTTCCGGATGCGTTTTTCCACGGAGGAGAGAATTTTCTCTCTCTCTCTCTCTCTCTCTCTCTCTCTCCTCTCTCTCTCTCTCTCTCTCTACCCTCTCCCCAGCCATCATCATGTCTGCCGAGCCTCACCTGCGCTGCCGCTCCCGCTGCCGCCGAGCCTCACCTGGCTGCCGCTCCCGCTACCGCCGAGCCTCACCTGCGCTGCCGCTCCCGCTGCCGCCGAGCCTCACCTGCGCTGCCGCTCCGCTGCCCCCGAGCCTCACCTGCGCTGCCGTCCCCCCTGCAGAGCCGCCAGCGATCCCCGTCCAAACCGCCCGCCGAGCCTCACCTGCGCTGCGCTCCCGCTGCCGCCGAGCCTCACCTGCGGCTGCCGCTCCCGCTGCCGCCCAGCCTCACCTGCGCTGCCGCTCCGCTGCCACCGCCGCAGCGATCCCGTCCAGCGCCCGCAGAGCCTCCCCCTCACTGCCGCTCCGCTGCGCCGCCGCCAGCGATCCCCGTCCAAACCTTCCAGTGCGCTTTTTCGCATCCGTTTTGAGGATGCAAAACGCAGCTGTTACGTACCAGGGTGTGGAGCGCTTTTTTGGGCAAGTGCCAAAAGCGGCTCCATTATCTCCTATGGGCGTTCAGTTGCGTAAAAACGCAATAAGAATTGACATGTCAATTCTTAAAGCGGATGCGAAAGCGCAGTGCAGAAGAGCTCTCAAAAGCGCATCGCTGATCTCCCGTGGGAACAGCGATGCGCTTTGCCATTCAACTCAATGTTAATCACACTGACAATTTTTTAGATCCGTTTTGCGGATCCGTAAAACGGATCCGTAAAACGGATCATAAAAACGCCGTGTGAACAAACCCTAAAGTGACGCAGGGCTACAGAAACATTTCCTTTATTTCCCATTGCTTATAAAGTATCAAATATTCTGTAGAAATTTTTTGTA
>JAODAL010067541.1:0-17248 GCA_025379985.1 Phyllomedusa bahiana | reverse complement strand
TGCCTCACGCTTTAATAGGAATCGACTGCATAGGCTCAATTCCTGACTCTTCTGTGGATCTTCCCTTGAGGTGCCTTGGGAAAGCTGCCAGGGACGTCCTAGGACTGCTTGGTATCAAAATTTAGAGTAGCCACCTCTCCTGTCGTCGTTCAGACAGTCGTGTATCGATTCGATGCAGTGATATTGAAGCATCAAACCTAAAGGGCCTCTGCACGGGCAAGTTCTCCTTTACTGCACTGCATAGTCCTTTTCCTAAAAAAAGGACAATTTCGCTGCGTCATTCCAGTTGGTGTCGACTGCCCACCTCTTGACTCCAGGCATACTCAGGAACTGGGCTTTGCCTTGACGCAAGGATAGTATTGCAGCTTCGAGCAGTAGCACCGCGATTGGATCGTCAAACCCTCTGACTCATGGCGTCGATGAACGCTTCCAGGTGATTCAGCCTGGCGTCTTGAGTTTCAATTTAATAGGGCTAGCCCAGGCATTGGTGCTTTGTGTGTCAGCAGCCATAATGAATACACAGACCTTCGATCTGTCGTAAGGAAATTGCGCAGGGTTTTCTCGAAGTATAAGCCTACATTGATTGAGGAAACCTCCGGAATTTGTCGCGATCCTCCGCCGAATCTGAAGGGTTGGCAATTACGGGCTCATGACAGGCACCAATGGGATGGTCCAAGCTTGACTCTCCAGGTGGACCATCCGTCTGGATATTGCGTAGCACCTTTTCACGTAGGATCCTGAATCGCTTGTCCATACACTTTGGATGATTATGGCCATCTGGCCCTTTCATAAGCGTCACATTTTGACTTTCAATGCATGAATCTCGGTGCGCATGTTAAGCCAAAGCAGTCCTGAAGCTGTTTGAGCGAGCTTCCGGACTTCCAGCCGCAGCGGACTCATGTTTTGTGGCTTGAGTATCCCGCCTGTCCGATACTATGATTGTTTTTTTTTGTGATACAGCTGGAATCCAATGGCTAGGATCGGCTTAACACAGCGAAGGCCAATGCAGACTGGAACAGGAAGGCAGCAGAGATGTAGACTGATCCTAGGCAAAGTCAGGAGGAGCCAGTTGAAATGACACGTAAGGTATTAGAAGTTTGTCAGGGAAACGCAAGGTGAGGAACTAACGGGAATGCAAGTTCCAGGGCTAGAGGACTGCACAGCTTGGAGCATAAACACAATACTCAAGCAATGAGTAACAGGCTTATGAGTTTATATATGGCTGACAAACAGGAAACAGGAAACAAGATGGCACCAGCGAGTACACGATTCCACCATCTTGACTGAGGGGCAAACTTAAGGGCAAACACAGTAAACAAGTCTCAAGTCATTAGCAGAGAATTCTGACACTAATGGTTTTAAGTCTGGATGGAGTTCAGAAATCAAAATTTGCTGAATAACCATGATTTTTTCATCAAATTCCTTTGGCCTATTAATGCTAGCCATCCAGCTTGTCCTTGTAAGAGGATTGTAGACCACAGCAGTGTTTTTTTATACTTTCCATCATTTAAATAAGAATTTGGTTCTGTGATCACCTAATCAAAAGCACTATTAGGTAGAATTGAGGTGGACTTTGGTTGAATTCAACTGACACTGGAATGGAATGGCTGCCAGACATGCAAAGATGCTGATTTTTAGAAAACTGTGCAGTGGTCTCTTAATTTTTTCCAGAGCTGTATATCTTGTATTTTCCATGCATGGAAAATCTAGCAATTTTTATTAGCAAACAATCAACTTTTTATTTTTTAAAAATTAGAAATAAATTTATAGATAATAAAGAATAATATAGTTGCATATAACCCTTTTTCAACTATTATTCAGTTAATTTGTTGATTATTTGTTTCAGGATTCAACATATTGATGTTCATCCGACACATTCTGTCTGCCTTGATCCTTATACTGCTGGGTGTCATCTTATTAAAACATTTCAAAAACTATGGAAACACACATGAGAAACCACCTGACCTGCCACCCACTCGAGACAAGTATGTAAAAGGAACTGAAGTGGTATGGACAAGGGATGACGAATAACAAGATCCCATACAATCGCTATAAGATACAGCAAAAACATGTGCAAAACTGTAAGAGCAGCATGGGAGATTGGGGGTAGGCTACCAACAATAAGACCCTCCGACAGATCTATTGCATTGAGTTATATATGTACTCATTTGCCACACATCAGAACTATTTGGGGTTGTTAGATTTTAGCATGCACCCAGTTAAAAAAAAACTTGCTATGTATTACCCATGTGCTTCTTTTGTAAACTCAACTGTTCGTGCTATAGACTTTGCTTGCCTTCAGTTTTTGGCAAAGGAAGTAGCTTTAGCTTGATGGAGAGAATTACTGAGCCACTCAGAGAGTGCTCTCTTCTGTCGCTTAGTTCTCCCTGGCATTTAGTCACAATTAAGGAAGCACCGGGTGGAAGGAGTGTACATAACCCTATTGGGATGCTCTCCTGTCCTGTCCTGTTATTGCACTGTACAATAGTGCACTCTGTTTATGTTGCCTTATTGCTTGAAAAATGTAGGCTAATATATTCTATAGTCATATGAAGTGCTCCAGTTTCTGCGCAGTTAGCAACATGGTGATGAGGGATTCCCGACCTTGTGTGCTATGCTGCTAATAATTGGTTAGGAAGGGCTCTGTAGGTTGTGGGGATTGGTGGATGTGTGGTAGTCTAACCATTGTGTATGGGAGGTCTTGTGCTTGCTTAAAGGGAACCGGTCACATAGGTTATGCCCCCCTTGCTGAGGACAGCACAAGCTAGTGTCATACCTGCTGTTTCCAGCCCTGTGTCCCTCATTCTGTAAAATGCTGTAGTATTAGAGTATTATAGAGAATCTGTCACATAGATTATGCCCCCCTTTCTGAGGACAGCACAAGCTAGTGTCAGACCTGATGTTCCCAGCGCTGTGTCCCTTATTCTGTAGTTTGACAGCATTTAATGCTCAAATCTTATTCATGAGCAAGTGTTAGCCACGCCCACCAAATGCTAGTCCCGCCCACCTGGAAATTATTCACAGGTTTCTACCTATTCAAAGTAATAGGTTTATCAGTTGAGGTTGGCGGGGTGTGAAAAAAAACCTGACTCTTTTCATGACTCTTTTCTGGCTGAAAACTGCCAGATTTGAGCATTAAATACACAAAAACTCCAGCATCTTACAGAATAAGGGACACAGCGCTGGGAACAGCAGGTATGACACTAGCTTGTGCTGTCCTCAGCAAGGGGGGCATAAACTATGTGACAGGTTCTCTTTGATACGAGCTACATTATTGTGCGCCAGGCTGAGTTGTGTATTTGTTGTTAATAGTTTGCACTCCAAGTATGTAGTGAACAGACAAATCTTCAATATTTATTTTTTACATGTCAATAAAATCACCATCCATTTACAGCTCTGGAAAAAATTAAGAGACCACTGCAAAATTTTCAGTTTTTCTGATTTTTCTCTTCAATGGTAAATTTTTGGAGAAAAATGTACATTGTTATTTTATTACTATTAAACTACTGACAACATGTCTCCGAAATACAAAGCAAAAAAATTTGTATTTATTTGCAGTAAATGAGAAATCTTCAAAATCATAAGAAAGAAGCAGCAGAGCTGTCAGACCTCATATAATGCAAAGAAAACAAGTTCATATTTATTTAGACACAATGGGCGACATGTATGAAGATCGGCGCGTCGGAGCACCCGTTTTCACCCGATTTAAAGTGAAAGCTGCCCTTCATTTATGTCGCCGTCCGAAGTGCGCTCATACATGCAGTGTAAAGTTCCCTGCGCCTCGCCAGTGTGTGACATCTCATACGAATCGAGACAGGCTGGAAATCTATGAAAAAGCATGAAGCATGATAGTGAATAGGAAAAATAGTTGTCTTTCCAATGAATGAATGAATGAATGAATGAATAAAGAGAAATATCAACGTGGTATAAAATCGATTTCAATGTATGGAAAAATTTTATGTATTAAAATGAAAGCAAATATATATAAGATCTACAAAGAAAGAAATATCACCTCGAAAAGGTCTTAAAAAAAGAGAGAAAATGCCACTAATTTAACATCACATAAGCAATGCAGATGTTGGACAGATGTTTTAATAAACATTTTCCATAACAACAATTTTAGATGTATTTGGGCTGCATTGAAGTTTAATGCAATTCGGTATATACAACAAAAGGTTTGCTGGGACCTGTTGTCCTCCAAGCAGGATTTCTTGCTGAATTATTTATTCTTCTTGACAAATCATTTATTGTAGTAGTGTACTGCTGTAAGTGTAGAACTATAGCACATTACAAGAATTCCGCGCTCCACTTTGACTTCTCCGCTCAGATAGACCACATTAAACTAGGTCTGTCTGTCGGAGCTGTTGAGCACTGCAATGCGCCTGACTTTGCCGACCCGCAATGATGCATGCCTCGGAGTTTTCGAATTTGCCGCATCCCTCCCCAGAACGCCCTAAGCGCGGCCATTGTCCGTCCCTTCATGCTGGGCGCATCCGAAAGTGGCGAAGGTTGCGCCTAACAGCGCATCCCTGCGTCCGACAGTGGATTAAGCACTGTAAGGCGCAGTTTTCGCCAGAAAACAGGCGCAACTCCCGATCATACATGTCGCCCGATAAGACTAATGTTTTAAGTCAGGAAGAGTTCAGAAATCAATATTTGGGGAAATAACCATGATTTTTTTATTCAAATTCCTTTTGGCCTATTCCTAGCACTTGTTTTGCCATCCAGCTTGTCCTATTGCAAGAGGATTGTGAAGAACACAGCAGTGTTTTTTATATTTTCCTTCATTAAATAAGATTTGGTTCAGGTGATCACCTAATCAGAAGCACATTAAGTAGAATGAGGTGGACTTTGGTTGGAATTCAGCTGACACTGGAACGGAATGGCTGTCAGACAGGTAGAGAGGCTGATTTTTAGAAAACTGTGCAGTGGTCCCTTAATTTTTTCCAGAGCTGTATATGTAACGTAGTAAAAAAAAAAGCAAGGTTCCAGGAAAATGCCCTTCTTCAGCCTTAGAGGGGTTGTTCCATCTGCTGTTTTCACTCTTCACAGCCTCTTCAGGCTCCCACTTCCTGTTCAGGATGTTTCTACAGCAATGACTGAAATTTCATATCTCTAGCTGAGCCTGTTACAGGGATGTTTCTGATGGAGGTATTGTGAAAAACAACGACACTGTCCAAGCAGGATGTCTGGCTATAAATGTGAGCTGCATTCTGCATGAAAGGAAGCTTCTAGTGACAGAGAAAAACTTACATACTGCCAAGACACACTGTTATCTGCTAATTGACTCAGTTATCTTTGATGTAATATGTGCTCTGCAGACATGACAGGATGGGACAAGGCTGCTCCTAGGTCAGTAACTGTAAGGATTAAAGTTTTTCTCAGTAGAAAGGTAAGATCCAAGACTGAGAAGCAAAAACTTTGCAAAGTATTACCCATCTGCTTCTTTTGTAAACTCAGATGTTTGTGCTCTTGCCTTAAATTTTTGTTACAAACAGAGCAAGGAATGACATGACCAGTGTGGTCACCGATAGAGTAGTTGGTAACGAGAGACGTTTGTGTGAACAAGCAGGAGATAAAAGCTTCTGTAACTTGGAAAGGAAGCAAAATCAGAACAGCAATGTATTTGGTAATATATATATATTTTTTTTTACCTTTGCCTACATGTTCAAAACTAATTAGTGAGATGGGAAAAGCTCTTTTAACAGAATTCAAAGATAATGACAGACATCAGGTGCTGCATTAGCAGTTACCCTATGAGAGGCTATGGAGTACTTAGCTGTGCTTGTAATTATTCACACAATTTATTCACAGAATAGCTGCTAGTAAGGCATAGTGCTTAATTGGCTCCTATATGGTAACAGCTGCTGCAGGACCTGACATCTATCATTGTCCTATACTTTGCATACTGTTAAAGGGATTGTCTCACTGCAAAAATCAGTTTTCAGGGAACAGTAATTGAAGACTTTTTCCAAATACATTGCTTTGTTTATTTTTTTTTGTTGGGGAGATAACAGGTTTTGTCTGCTCTGAGTGCAGACAGGTTTCTATAGGTTACCGACCTGCTCTCCCCTTCTCTTTCTGCTCTTTGTCATATCTGAGAGCAAGGAATGATGTCACCACAGGGCGGCACACAGGACACCGCCAGCTTGAGTGTGTTATCTCTAACGAACAAAGGAGATTAATTACTTTTGTTTACTTTGAGCTCTGAAGCTCACTGCTCTTTAGTTAATATATCGTGCAATCATGTCAGAGCAATTAGAAGAGCTGTGAATATGGAGATGATATGCTAATCACTGCTATAGAACCAACACTGAAGATTTGTCTATTCGGCACATACCTGAGTGCCAAAAATTTACCTGGAATACTCTATATTGTTGGGTGGATTGAGAGGTTAATCACCATAGCCTGGCATCCAGAACCAAACTATACTTTGCACCCTTGCCCTGTGTGATAAGCAGCTGCAGTGTCAGATGTGAGAGTGGCAAACCGAGAGCTGTGAACTGATGTGAGATGTCTGATCCTAAACCTGTAAGGACTGATGATTGGGTTGTAGACCATACTGTGTGCCATGGGATTCCTATCAGGAGTTGAGTCTAAGGCCATGTCCCCATGGCATGGTTTTCCAGCCGGTTCTCGGTTTTGAAAACCGGCTGCAAACCGGCTGAAAATCTTTTACATGGACCTTAATGGAAAAACCGTTCAGCGGTCCCCACTGCACGGATTCTCCACCTGGCGGTTTTTCAGACCGCCGGTGGTCCGATAAACATAGAACACATTCATTCTTCCATCCAGTTTTCGGACAGAATATGAACATGTCTATGTGAAGGGGGAGGGCTTTTCTACGCTAATCACGGAGAAAAGTCGTTCCCCTGGGGCCGTGTGCACGGCACGAAAACAGGACAAATATTTGTTGTGTGCCGTGTAAATGGCCCATAAGGCTAGGTCTACGCAGCAAATGACAAAATACTGTCAGAAATATGATGGAATTTTTACACTGCTGGACCGTGGCTATTGGCGCAGATGTGCGCAAAAACCGTGTTTGGTTTTTGGTTTTGTCTTCGGCCCCGTACATTCAATTTATAGAGCCAACGGCAAATCTGAGCAGAATCTGGTGGAATATACAACATGTTGCATATTCCGGCAGATTTTTAACACAACAGTAAAAAATCCGTGCTGTATAGACTACAGCACAGTTCTTCCATTGCTATCTATGCAGCACAGGGTACTGTTGGATTTTCAGGATGTTTAAAATACTAAAAACCACCGAAAATCAGATAGAAGACCTGTGCTATGTAGACATAATCTAAGAATGGCAGCCTCTGCAAAGGAGAGAGAAAAGTGTAGAGAGCAGTGAGGCAAAGGGTAAAGGAGGGCACCTATCTATGTGACAATAGAGAGCAGTCTTGTTTCACAGCAAAAATGCCAATAGAAACATAAGTGAGGGGCTCTTGGAGCAAGACCCCAGAGATGGAGACTGTGTTATGTAGCAAACCACATCAACCTTAAAGGAGTAGTCCAGTTTCATAAAATTATAGTTAAATGGGGCCAAGGTGGGGAATAATAGAAAATAACTGATACTTACCTCCCGAGCCCCCGGCACTATAGCTCTGAACCTCCTCAGGACTTGCTCATATTCACTTCCAGGTTCTAATCCCGACATACAGGAGAGACTTGTTCATCATTCATTCCCTTTGATGCGGCAAGACTCTTCTGTTTCTTGGGGGGAGACGTGAAAAGGAATAGATCCCGGGAAGCGGCGGAGCACCGGGAGGTAAGTATCACTTTTGTTTATAATTTTTTCCCAATCTGGTCCCATTTAAATATATTTTCTTAACGGACAAATTTTTATTTTTTTTTGGATTGTGTTCTATGTAAGAATCCAAGTTATTTAACCCGAAATCTGTTCCTGAAAGTGTAAGAGCCTCTTGTGAGTAAAGTGTTTCTGAATTCAGCTTTGCAAGCAGACTGAGTGTGTATTTTTTTTTGCGTCTTCCCCCCAGTGAACCGGGCATTTGACCCCTCTTTTCCATCGCCCGCCCTACACTTGTGGTCAATAACAGTACAATTCATGTTTGACCCTTCTGTCACACCCATTTCCTATTTTCCTGTTCAGTACTTTCAGCATGCTTGACCCTAGCTGTAGGTACACATTTTTTTGTTATAAAGAAGTTAAACAGTATCAATCAGTGGGTCATAAACATAATGAAGCGGGGAATTGCCCTTATTTTAAGCGTTTCTTACCCGGGTTGTGGAAAAGCAGCGGCTTCTCTCCCTTTTAGGCAATCACCAGTCATTTTACTGTTAAAAAGGTGGTGCCCCCCAGATTGATAAAAGAAAAGGACTATTGCTTCCTTTAGAAGCAGAAAGGGTTAACTGGTGAGGTTAGAAATCAGGTTTTTAAATAGTGTGTATAGAGGTTAAGTGTTATACATAATAAAAGTTACATTTTAGTGTTTTATAGATAGAGAACTGATAGAGTTTAAGTTTGCCTATGGCAAAATAGCAAATATATTGATCAAAAGTCACTCTCTGTTCTCTTGCGAGATTCCCATTTTTTTGGAGACTATTTTAAAGAGAACCTGTCACATAGGTTGTGCCCCCCTTGCTGAGGGCAGCACATGATAGTGTCAGACCTGCTGTTTCCAGTGCTGTGTCCCTTATTCTGTAAGATGCTGTAGTATTAGAGTATTTAATGTTCAAATCTGCAGTTTTCAGCCAGAAAAGTCATGTAAAGAGTCAGTTTAATTCATTCCCGCCCACCTGAGGCTAGCCCCGCCTACCTCAAATGATTAACCTATTACTTTGAATAGGTAGAAATATGTGAATAACTGTCAGGTGGGTGGGGCTATCATTGGGTGAGCAGGGCTAATCCCTGCTCATGAATAAACTGGACTCTTTTCTACAAACTAGAAGATTTGAGCATTAAATAAATGTTCTGAAACTACAGCATGTTACAGAATAAGGGACACAGCACTGGAAACAGCAGGTCTGACACTAGCTTGTGCTGCCCTCAGCAAGGGGGGCATAATATATGTGACAGGCTTTAAGGTTAATGCTTAAAGGTGATGTCTATAGACATTGATGGCCTATCGCTAGGCTAGGCCATCAATGTCTGATAGGTGCAGGTCCCATCTCTAGGATCCCACACCTTTCTCGAGACCAAGCCATGGAACTTCCCTGGGACTCCCCCACTTAAATCAATGGCAATTCAGAGTACAGCCAAGTGAAAGATTTTTGTACACATTCCTGTTGGCCTATAGTAGCGAAAGGTTTTGCTAGTGCAGTGATCTTCATCACAGTTCCCATACATACCTTTCAAATATCAGTCTGTTGTTTCAGACTTTCTTCAAGACTTACAGGTTCAACAACATAGATGTCTGGCTTAGATACCTGAGGACTTGTTATAAATCCCTAATGTACTCTCACTATTGTATTCAGTACTTTGCACCTATTTGTTGAGGTATTGGGGCAAGTTAACCCAACAGATACCACAATGTAGCTCCTATAGAGGTAAATAGAGTACACATACTTCCATGTCCCACATAGTCTCAAAAAACATGAAGAGCTTAAAATTAAGTCTGACCAATGCCATCTTAACAGAATTATGGGCCCCCGGATATAGTGCTGCAGTGGGCCCTGCCCAAATACATGATATCACACTAGGCCATACCTCTAGCCACTGCCAAAGACACCCATATTATTACGCCACTTATGTCTGGACACCAGCAGCCTGCAGCCTACAAGACTGATTGGCAGGGCAGGAAGCCTTTGGCTCCCTTCTCCAAAATGGTTTTTATTTGTCTGCACATCCTAAAAACACACAAACAGTAAAATAAGCAAAGCCAACCATGGACTCCTGGGTATGATTCTTGTATTCCTGGGAAAAGTATACCCCACCTGGGGCCCCTATGCTTGCGGGGCCCCCAGGCAACCGCCTAGTGTGCCCAATTGAAAAGATGGCCCTGAGTCTGACCTGCATGGTTGTACGTCATTAACCTTGGATCCTTGTATGATCAGCAATTAGCATTGGTCAGCTGGTATGTTCCCATTAAAAATCCTGTGTACTTTTGAAGTTTGGTAAAAAGAAAACTCTCAAGTTCCACTCAACTGACATGGACAGTGCTAGACAGGTCATATCCTGGAAATGGCAAACTGGAAATCTGCATTGTTTTGTACTGAATATTTCATAGTAGAGAGAGCGACCCATGATTCCACAAGCAGGTACGGCTTTTCCCTGCAATGCATAGAACTTACCCAAAACAGACCTGGTACCTGTCTCTGACTTGCTGATAAGACAATTGAAAACTTGAGAGAATTATCGGCACGAAAAAGCAAAACCAAAAAAACTTTCTTTTCTTCATTAAAAAGTCCATTACCAAGCAGTGAAGCCCATTGCACTAACGTTTTAATGATGATGTTCTGATAATTCTCTGAAGTTTTGAATTGCCCCACTACTGTATGTCAGCAGTTTTATTGTGCACATTTTTCTATGTATAGAAGGATTATAGAGCCTGGATGTTGCCAGTGAAGAGTAAATGCAGCGCAGAGTGTGCAGCACTTACAACACTTTGATTTATTGCGTTGGTGCTGTTATAACACTTAGGGTGACATGTATGAAAGGGTTTTCACCCTCTTTCTGGCATACAATGCATCTACCTGAGGCGGATACGATGTCTAATGCACCTAACGTATGTGTTAGGCGCATTGTTGATAAGACTCGACACTTTCAAATGTGCCTAACATGGGGGAGGGTGTTCTAGGGGCGTCGCACCACATTCGTAAGATTAGACACATATATGAATGGGGTTCGGCAAAACTAGGCGCATTACTGCTCGGACAGGCAGACCTATCTCATTGTGGTCTGCCTGAGGAGTCAAAGTGGACCTAGATTTGCTTTTTAAAGGGCAAAAATGCCCAAATTTTTTTTTAAACTTAAACAAGTAAAATTAAAAAAAAAGAAAATTTTTTTTTTTTTAATTTTTACAAACTGAAATCAAAAAAAATTTATTAAAATTTAATAAAAAAATGTGATCATAAAAAAATTAAAAAAATAAAAAAAAAAAATAAAAAATCCCCCCCCCCCCAAAAAATTATAAAAAATATCTTTTTTAAAATGTTTTTAAAATTTTAAATAGAATCTTAAAAAATTTTTTACATTAAAAAACCCCAAACCTGATTAAATTTTGTTCAGTTTTTTATATTTCAAAATTTTTTTACTACATTAATTCGAATTTATTTTTGTGTTTCTCACCTGTATTTACATAAAAGCAAGAGAAGGTCTTGCTGGGACCTGTGGGTCCCCCAACCCAAGATCAGTCCCCTTAGTTTCTATTACCGAGATCTATTCTAAGGGCTTTTCTTTTTTTTCCTTTCTATACCCTTTATACAATGTTAGGTGCTTTAAATTATGCGTTTAAAGTTTGTAATGGGGCCTAACACACAGGCGGGGTTTGGTCAAAACTTTACCACCATTTTTGAAAAACAAAAAAACCACTTTTTACTTCGGGGCCCATTATACACTGAAAATGAGACTCGACTATTACTTGGGAGTGTCTAGTTTCATAAGCCCCCCCTTTGAAATCTGCAGGGGCACCACCCCCTTTTGGGGGTCTTTCTAATTTTAAACAATTTTTCACTTACTGGTGATTTAAACCCAAATGACTTTCGAGTTTCCAACATTGCCCCCAAGTATCCCCCCTATCAAAAAAGGGAGTGTTTCAACAAAAAATGACTTATTTTTTAAACCCTGGCTTTTTTTATTTTTTTTTTTAAAAATTAAAAAAATTTTAAAAAAATAAAATTTTTTAAATTTATTTGCGAAAAACTTATTTCGCAGAATTTTTAACAATTTTAGGGGGGTTTATAATTACGCCAAAGGGAAGAATTAACAGTGAAAAAGGCTATTACGGTGAACAAAAGGTTTGTGGGGGCCCAAATGCTCGCAAGAGCTTACAATTTTTAAGGGGGTTTGGTTGGGGGGAAAACCCAAAGGGGGAGAAGTGTTTAAATTTTTAAAAAGGGCCCCAAGCCTTTTGCTTTAAAAATTAGGGGGAGGTTTAAAAAAAATTTTGGTAAACCCTGCACCATGATTTCATCTATTTTCAGAAAAGTGCCTGTGAGTGCCCAAATGTAGGGAGGGGACAAATGTGTGTGTTTAGAAGGGGGGGGTTAACAATTAGTGGTTTTGGTGGGCCCTGCCTGAGAAGATGTTTTTTCGGGGACACTCTTAAAACTGCGAAGGCGGGGGAATTTGCCTGATGGTACTTTGGTAGGATGGTCCAGGAAGGGGTTTTGGGGCAGTGAAAAATTTTGAAGGGGAATGGGAGGTTCGGTTGATTTTTAGTCTGTATTTTGATGCCCGTGGGTGAGGGGAAAGAGAGGGGGCAGGGGGGGTAAAAAGGGAGATGAGGGAGGAGATGAAGGGGCGTGAAGCACTGGGGTAGCTTTTTGAGTGAGAGTGATTAGTTTTTGCTGAAATTCTGTACGGGGGAGGGGAAACCGGGGCCAGTGACTGAACGGGGTTTGAGGATCATTTATAGGGGCTGGGGGAAAAAGAAAAAGGGCCTGGCTGTGAAATTCGGGGAAAAAGTTTGGGGAGAGGGGAGGGTTTCCCAAGGGGGGGGCCCGATAAGCAAGGAGTTAAGTATTTAAAGGAGAAAATTGAATAAGAGCAAAATGGATTTTGGAGTTTTTTCCACAGTGGGGAAAAGGAAGGAAATTCGGGAGTGTTCTTGAGGGCAAGTGAAGGAGGGGGAAAAGGGATTGGATATTGGGGGTAAAGGGGTCGTTCGAGTCTAGAAAAACCCCGACATGGGGGCCTTTGCTCCCTAGGGTTATGGTGAGCCAAAACACTGAGGAAAAAATAGCAGATGGGGGTTTGGGTTTTTGGCGAGGGGGGAAAAAAAAAGAAGTTGGGTTTTGGGGTTTGATTTTTTTAGTTTGAGATAGAGAGGGGGAACATGATGTCGGAGACGGGAGGGGACAGTCTGGGGGTTTTGGGTAGCGGGGGCGGGGAGTGGGGGTTTGGGGGAAGAGGTTTTTAAAATTTGAGCGTCTTTCAGCTTTGGGAGGTGGTATGGAAGCCAAAATCTACTGGGGTTTTGGCCAATGGGGGCTGTATAGTTTGAAAAGAGGTTGGAACCAAGAACTGCCCCCTGAGGGCCCCCTTTACGGCAAGAGGGAGAGGAGGGGAAGTAAAACCCTAAAAATTTTGACCTGAAAAGCGGTCAGGGGAAAGGAAGGGGAAAAACCAAAGGGGAGAGCAGTGTCTGGATGAAAATTGGTGCTGAGCATGCTGAGGAAAAGAGGGTTTGCTTTTCGGTTTTTTCCCGGGCCCCCCCCCCTTTTCCCCTTTCCCAAAGGGGGGGTTTTTTTTTTTTCCCCCCCCCCCCCCCCCAAAAAATTTTGGGGGGGGAAATTTTTTTTTTCCCCAAAAAAACCCCCTTTCCAAAAAAAAATTTTTTTTTAAAAAAAAAAGGGACCCCAAAAAATTTTAAAACCCCCCCCCTTTTTTAAAAAAAGGGGGGGGGCCCCGGGGCCCGAAATTTTTTTAAAAAAAAAAAACCCCCCTTTTTTTTTTTTAAAAAAGGGGGGGGGGTTTTTTTGGGGGGCCAAAAAAACCCCAAAAGGGGGTTTTTGGGGGTTTTTTTTAAAACGGGGGGGGGTTTTTTTTCCCCCCCTTTTGGGGCCCCCCCGGGGGGGTTTTTTTTTTAAAAACCTCCCCAAAACCCCCTTTTTTTCCCCCTTTAAAAATTTTTGCCCCCCCCCCCCCTTTTTTCCCCTCCCCCCGGAATGAAAGGGCCCCCCTTTTTTTTTCCCCCTTTTTTTTTCCCCCCTTTTTTTCCCCCCTTTTTTCCCAAAACCCCTTAAAAAAACCCACCCCCTTTTTTTAAAAAAACCCCCCAAAAAAAAAATTTTTTTTTCCCCAACCCCCCCCCCCCCCCTTTTTTTAGGAACTTCCCCCCTTTTTCCCCCCCCCCCCCCCCCAAAAACCCCCGTTTTAAACCCTTTTTTTTAAAAGGGCCCCCAAATTTTTTTTTCCCCCCCTTTTAAAAAATTTTTTTCCCCCTTTTGGGGACCTAAAAACCCTTATTTTTTTTTTTAAAATTTTTCCCCCCCTTTTTTGGTTCCCCCCCCAATTTTTTTAAAATGGGGGGCCTTTTTTCCCCTTTTTTTTTTTCCCCCAAAAAAAAGGGGTTTCCCGGGGGAAAAAACCCCCCCTTTTTTTCCCCCCAAAACCCCTCTTTTTTGGTTTTGGGGGGTTTTTTGGGGGGGCCCCCTTTTTTTTTTTTTTAAAAAAAAAAATTATTTTTTTAAAAAAAGAAAACAAAAAAGGGGAAAATTTTAAATAAAATTTTTTTTTAATTTTTTTAAAAAAAAAAATAAAAACGGGAAAAAAAATTTTTTAAAAAAACCCTTTAAAAAAAATTTTTTTAAGGGGGGGTTTTAAAAAAAATTTTTTTTTTCCCGAAGGAAAAATTTTTTTTTGGGGAAAAAACAAAGGGGGGGAGACCCCTTTTTTTTAAAAACCCCCCGGAAAAAGGGTTTTTTTTTTTAAAACCCCCGGGTTTTTTTTTCCCGGGGGGGGGGGGTTTTTTGGGTTTCCCGGTTTTTTTTTCCCCCCCCCCAAATTTTTTTTGGGGTTTTTGTTTTTTTTTTTTTTTTGGGGGGGGGTTTGGTTTTTAGGGGGGGGTTTGGGGGGGGGGAAAAAAAAAAGGGGGGGGGGGGGTTTGGGGGGGAAAAAATTTAAAATTTTTTTGGGGGGGGTTTTTGGGGGGGGGGTTTTTTTTTTTTTTTGGGGGTTTTTTGAAAAAGGGGGGGGGGGGGGGGGGTTTTTTTTTTTAAAAATTTTTTTTTAAAGGGGGGGGTTTTGGGGGGGGTGGGGGGGGGGTGGGGGGGGGGGGGTTGGGGGGGGGGGGGGGGGGGGGGGGGGGGGGGGGGGGGTTGGGGGGGTGCCGGGGGGGTTTGGGGGGCGTGGGGGGAAAAAAAAAAAAAAAAAAAGGGTTTTTTAAAAAATTTTTTTTTTTTTTTTTTTTTAAAAAAAAAATTTTTGGGTTTGTTCCCCCCAAAAAAAAAAAATTTTTTTTTTAAAATTTCCTTTTTTTTTTTGGTTTTTTTTTTTTTAAACCCCAAAAACCCCCCCCCCCAAAAAAAAGGGGGGGCCCCCCAACAAAGGGGTTTTTGGAAAAAATTTAAAAAAGGGGCCTTTTGGGGGGGGGGGGGAAAAAAAAAAAGGTTAAAAAAAAAAAACCCTTTTTTAAAAAAAAATTTTAAACCCCCAAAATTTAAATTTTTCCTTAAATTTTTTAAGGGGGGGGGCCCCTTTTTAATTTTTAAAAAAAAAAAACCCCCCAAAAAAAAAAACCAAATTTTTTGTTTTTTGGGGGCCCCAAAAATTTTTTAAAAAATTTAAATTTTTTAAAAAAAAAGGGGCCCAAAATTAAAATTTTTGGGGTTTTTTTGGGGTTTTTAAAATTTTTTATTTTAATTTTTTATGATCAATTTTTCATTAAATTTTAAAAAATTAAATTTGTACATTTTGAAAATTTCGAAATTATTTTTTTATTATTGTACTTGTGAAATTTAGAAAATTTGGACATTTTTGCCCTTTACAGAAAATCAGGCCACTTTGACTCCTGGGCCCGGGAACCCAATGAGAAGGTCTGCCTGTCCGAGCAGTAATGGCCTGTTTTGCCGAACCCCATTCATATTGTGTCTAATTTTACGAATGTGGTGCCCCCCCCAGAACACCCTCCCCCATGTTAGGAAAATTTGAAAGTGTGAGTCTTATAACAAGGGCCCTAAACATACGTTAGGGTTTTAAATGTACCCCTCAGTTAGGTGCATTGTAGCCGAAAAAGGGTGAAAAACCTTTCATATGTCCCCCAAAGTGTTTAAAAAAAAAACAGCCCCAACCAATAAATCAAAGTGTTGTAAGTGTGCCACTCGCGCTGCATTTACTCTTTCACTGGAACCCGGGCCCTTAAACCTTCTTTACATAGAAAAATGTCAAAATAAAACTGCTGACATACAGTATGGGAAATTCAAAATTCAGAAATTTCAGAACATAATTTTTAAAAGTTGGGAGGGGCTTCACTGTTGGGTAAGGACTTTAATAAAGAAAAGAAAGTTTTTTTGGTTTGTTTTTTCGTCCCGAAAATTCTCTCAATTTTTTCAATTGTCTTATCACAATAGAAAAGGGTCCCAGGTCGTTTTGGGAATTTTCTATGCTTGCGGGGAAAAGCCGTATGTTGGGGAATAGGGGTCGCTTCTCTATTTTAAAAAATATTATTTCAAAAAATGCAGTTTTTCCAGTTTGCCATTTCCAGGGTTTTCCCGTTAGCCCGCCATGTCGTTAGAGGAACTTGAGAGTTTTCTTTTTTCCAAACTTCAAAAATACACAGGGATTTTAATGGGAAATACCATGACCAATGCTAATTGTGATCATACAAAGGATCCCAAAGGGTTAAAAGATCAACCCTGCGGTCAACTAGGGCCATCTTTTCAATTTGGGGAACAGGCGGTTGCTGGGGGCCCCGAAGATAGGGGGCCCAGGGGGGTTACTTTTCCCCGGGAATAAAGAATCATCCGGTTCCAGGTTGGGTTTTTTTATTTTTTGTTTGTGTTTTTTAGGGTGTGCAGACAAAAAAAACCATTTTTGGGGAAGGGGCCAAAGGCTTCCTGCCTGCCCAAACAGTCTTGTGGGCAGGCTGTGGGGTCCAAAAAAGTGGGGTAAAAAATATGGGTTTTCTTTTTCAGGGCTAGAGGGATGGCCTAGTGTGTATCATGATTGGGCAGGGCCCCCCGCAGCCTATATCCGGGGGCCCAAATTTGTTAAGATGGCATTGGTAAACTTAATTTTAAACTCTTATGTTTTTTGAGACTATGTGGGACAGGGAAATATGTGTACCTTTTTTCCTCTATAGAGCTACTTTTTGGATCTTTGGGTTAACTTGCCCAATACCTCCCAAAAATGCAAAGTAGATACAATAGTGAGAGTAATTAGGGATTTAACAAGTCCTCAGGTATCTAAGCCAGAATTATGTTTTTGAACCCTTAAACTTTAAGAAAAATCTTTAAACAAAAGACGTATTTGAAAGGAAAGTATGGGAAAGTGAGAAGATACTGCACTAGCAAAACCCTTTCGCTACTATAGGCCACGGAATGTGTACAAAAAACTTTCCCTTGGCTGTACCTTAAATTTCCCTTTATTTTAAAATGGGGGGTCCAGGGGAAGTTCCCCTTT
>JAODAL010067540.1:0-17249 GCA_025379985.1 Phyllomedusa bahiana | reverse complement strand
ATTCCCCTTTTTTTTGGTAAAATTTTTCGCTGCACTTGTTAGAAAATCTAAAAAAAAAACACAGGTACCTCTATACTGACCTTCAGTGCAGCAAAGCTGCTGCCGATCCTCTCTCTGTTTTTTCGGTTGTCTACTGACTCCCTGTGGATGGCTCAAGCACACTGAAGCCATTGGCTGTAATGGTCACATGACATTACCTGACATCATCACCTGGAGTCATTTACTTCTCAAAAGTGACATCAGGCAATGTCACATGACCACCGCAACCAATCAGTGGCTGCAATGCACACAAGCAAACTGCCGGGAGATGGAAGACAACATAAAACCCAGGGAAAGGATGCGCAGTGAAATTCCTAAAACGCAGGTTAGAACAGAGGTTGATATTTAGTTTTTTTATTTTCTTACAGCCACAGCAGCAAACCATTACTTAAAAATGGTGAAGTGGGTAAACCCTTTAAGGAAATGTTGCTATTACTATCTCCATAGTAAATGTTCTCAGTATTGTCTATGTTGTTACTCACCTAACTGGGACTCATTTATTACATGTGTATTAATGTTATGTATATGATTTGCAATGTTTAATGTATTATGTTTGTTGTGTTATGCTGCCACCCTGTGGCTACTGTTTGTAACTGTTTGTATGGTTATATTGGATGATTATGTAACTCCCATACTTCTTTGTTCTTATGTTCCTTCTCATCTTCTGTGAGGTCACATTCTGCCTCAATTGAACTGGGGGACTCATCCTGTCCAAAGACATGTTTTGCACGAGTGGAGAGGAGAATTTGTTTTGATCGCATATATTGTAACCTCCTGCATGTTATCTCAAACTACAGTCAATAAATAGTAGTTACAGACATTGTACTGGTTGCAAAAAGGTTTAAGTATGCAATTTAGGGGTGCCAGACTTAGCGTAAAGGACTCAGGAGACAGTCACAACAGAGCACAACTTGAGGGAAAGAAAATACCATTAAAAATTTATTAAAAAAACAAACAAACAAAACAAAAAACAAACAAAAACAGAGTTTGTTGAAGGAAGCATTTTGAAACACAAGTATGTAAGAGGATTTGAGTAGAAAGACCTGGATAGGGACATCCCCGTTCATGGTATCTTTGGGGTTACTGTGACAAATGTATCCCGATGGATACCAGGTAGACCACACCTCTGTGTCCAACGCACAAATCATGTATGTTCAGTAAACGGAGTAAGCATTGTCCAATTCTGGATATGTTTGACCTAAAGGTCTCCATGGTCCTAGCACAGCCCCACGATGAGGTATTCTAATGCTCACCAAGTTATTTCGAAAATTAAAGTACAACTGGAATAATTGTAAGGATAGTCATTCAAGGACAAATCTTAGGGGCTTATAAAGCCAAAAATGATCAGCTTTTATTAGATGTAGAAGATTTACTTCAACCATACATTATAAGTGGTGTTGATGGGCTTGGCTCTACAAGGTCCGTGTCATGGTTTGGCAGATGTCTGGGGTTGCCAAATTATGAAAAGCTGCTAATTTGCTGTTAGTTATATCTTCTGGCCATGTTTCTGGATTAGGAATTTTACAATGAGAAACTGTATTTTATCATCACAGAATTGTCATGACAAGCTAAATATGTAAAAACATTGTGCATCCTTAATATTGGCAGGGCCAGCCAGGAATCGTAAGCTTCTGATGTTTGCTGTTCTCAAGTGGGGCAGCATGACACTTTTAAACTCCTAAAACCTGATTACCATTAAATGTGTAAAATACAACTAGATTTTCTCAACTGAACATTCAAAAAGGGAGCAATAGTTTAGGCTCATTTGTGTTTTTGGGTGTCTGACTATAAATTGCTTTATAGAAAAATTTTAAAATGGTTTATTACATTCATTTTGACTGACGCTTCTACTCTGTGATTTAAACAATGCTAGAATATGGTAAACCTCTGATCCAGATTTTTCTTCAATTTTTCTGCAACTTCAGACATTTTCCCAATAATGACATAGGCACTATCTGACGCAAAACCTTCCAAATTTTTCAAACATTCATTGACAAGCAATAAGAGCTTAAAATTGTTTTCTTACTACAAAAATTAGCTTTCATCATTAAGAGACAGTTAAATGAAGACTTTTTCTAAATACATTGGTCAATAGATTTTACTTATGAGATAAGGGACATTTCATGTGCTCTGAGTGCACACAAGTTTCTATGGTTCCCTGATCATAGCTCTGTAATCTGATTAGAACAGAGAGCTGAGAGCAAAGAGTGACATCACCCCATGGATGGACTGAGCTCTGGAGCAAACTAATTATCAGGATTAGCTTCTGTTTAGAGATAAGCCATTTTTTTCAGTCCTCAAAGCACATGCACATTTTGTTTAATGAAGATATCATCTCCTTCTCTTGTGCAACTTCTCAGATACTTACAGAGACACTAGATATGCTAATCACTTCTATAGAACCAACCACAACCTGAGGAGACAGAGTGAGTGTAAAATGCATGTGACTCATAAAAATCTTGCTGAGAAAACCCCTTTAAAGTGGTCGTCCTGTTCATAGAAAATGTAATGCGTAATATATTAGAGCAACCCAATAAAATAAAAAAAGCTTATACTCACATCCCTCCGCTCCTGTGTTTCAGTGCTGCCGCTCTAGGCTCTTCTGTTTACCTGTCCTTTTCTGAATGGGATGCCGCCGTATGATTGGTTGCAGCGGTCATGTGCTTCCGCTTACATCATCATTCAGAGCTGTGATGTAAATAGAGGCACGTGATCGCTGTAGCCAATCAGTGGCTGCAGCCGTGAAGTCCCATTGAGATGAGAACAAAGCTAAATAGAATACCGGGGAGAGTCAGTGCTGGAACAGAGGAGTAAAGGGAGATGAGTATAGACTTTTTTATTTTATTGGGTTGCACTAGCATAGTGTTCAATTTTGCTATGGACTGGACGACCCCTCTAAATATAATAGAAATATAGAAATCATGGTTTCTGCCTGCTGGTTTTCCAAAGAAATCAAATCCTAAAACTCTTTATCTTGGCTGTCTCCAATGTGATATTTATCATTCACAATCAGAGCAGGCGTTCTTGTAGATTCATCGATCTAAAGTTTAAGAAAGTGTCATAAAATTAACAATGTAGTTTATTATTTTCTTAGTGGTTTTACATGTGTGAGGTATAATTCATCATCAACAACATTTATAATCTGTAATTGAACTAAGAAAGGACTATTACTACTTGGCCTAGTAATAGACAAAACATTAATATGCTCAATTTTGTTTTGATGTAAGGTTATAAAGAAGACTTGTGACCTCTCTTTTAGATATTTGTGTTCCCTGTGAAAAAACAATTCTGGAGCCTCTTCTCCTATAACTTTTTGTCGTGCTGTTCCTCTGTTATTCTAGAAATGTTTTTTCTGAATCTGTCACGTGGGTTATACTATTCTTTACCAGTTTTAAAAAGGGATGTGAGTGGACAACATCAGACTGTGCAGGGGAACACCCCCAATGGGTAACATCCAGCTTACAGTTTTAGTTATAAATTTGTAGAAGGAATAACAGGGGAACGAAACACCGTAGAGATCTAAGGAGAGATGCTCCAAAACTTTTTCATAGGGAACACAAATATTTACATAAATTTCACAGGTCATCTTTAAATGTCTCCTTTTTTACGTTTTGGAAGTTCATGAGCTTTCAGATGTGCAGATGATGAGCAAAAAGTGTTTTGTAAAGAGTTTAGTTGTTGGGTCTTAGCAGCCCCCGTTCCTCATTCATTTAGACAACATTTAGATGTGATCACTGTGGCATCAAAATGGTTAAACAGCAGAGATTGGAGCTGGCTCTGATCTCTGCTGTTACCAGTAGGTGTCAGCTGTGTCTAACCGCCAGCCCCCACTGCGTATGGAGCAGGCTCAGAGAGTGAGCCCACTCCATACTAACTTAGCGTCACAATGAAGTACCACTATGCCATGGTGCGCTAATGGGTCAAAAATCCCTGCCTCACCGAATTGTTTTGAATTATAAGTAGTATGCAGCATTTGTTTTGGGACAGTTGTTTTATAGGAAATGTTTCTAGTACTATCGTTTTAGAAAATGTTCAAAATACCACCGATATAGAATGTGTCCCTAGTACTGTCTATACAGAAATTGTCCCCAGTTCTGTCTATACAGGAAATGCTGATAGTACTGCCCCTATAGCAAATGTCCAGACTACTGTCTATGTCAAAAAAGTTTCCAGCATTGTCTATAGAGAGAATGTTCATAGTACTATCTCTGTAGAAAATGCTCTTAGCACCATCGCTATGACTCATATTTCTAAACTGGTTCTACTGAAAATACTACTATAACTAGTACTGTCTCCATAACTAGTGTTTTAGTATTTAGTACAATCTTTAGCATTTTATTCTGTTGTAGTTGGTTAAGAAAAAAAAACTTCAACTCACTCTTAGGGTTATGCCATAAATATCTATTAGATGGAGACATGACCTTGAGGATCCCCATCTGTCTGGAGAGTAGGGCTCTGATTCAGCTATTCTATAATGCCTACTGATTTAAGTAAATCCCATCAGCAGTTGACTGATATCCACAGATGTTGAAATGTACTTTCATGTAGATCTACATCAGCTGAGTAGTTTTGTGTGTCTGAACGGAAAGGAAGTAGCTTTGTGTGGAGCCCAGATCGTCAGGTAAAAGGCTTTTTTCAGGTTAGCCTTTGAAGCCACAATCCTTTGCTGCTGTCTACCAAGGCTTTCGACATGAGGAAGGAAACAGGAGTTGTGCAATGAAGCTAAGTTTGAGAGGGAAAGAGATAGACAAAGCACAGCAAAGGATTCTGGGACTTGTAGTTTTATAGGGACAATAGAAACAACTTTTAAACAGAAAATGCTGCGGCTACCACTGCAGAGAAGTGAGGCAACATAGAGCACAGGGAAATTATTATTGTTTATTTTACAGCACCATTAACTCCAGGCTGCTGTGCATTCTATGGGTTTACATACATAACATGTATTAGACAAAGTACAATGACAATGATAACTAACTACTGGTACAGAGGGAGAGAGGACCCTGTCCACAAAGGCTTACAATCTACAGGGAAGGAGGGAAGGGACAGAAGGTGAGGGGTAGATATGTTTGAGGATGGTGTAGTGGCAGTGGGGTTATTATAGGTTGTAGGCTATTCTGAAGAGATGGGTTTTCAGGTTATCTTTGAGGCTAGTGAGAGTGGCGGAGAGTCTGATGTGTTGGGGCAGTGAGCTTCAGAGTATGGGGGGAAGCACGGGAGAAGTCTTGAAGACGGTTGTGTGAGGAGCTGATAAGAGGAGAACAGAGAAGAAGGTCCTGTGAGGAGCGGAGATTGTGTGAGGGGAGGTATCTGGAGATTAAGGCAGAGATGTATGGAGGAGAGAGGTCATGGAGAGCCTTGTAGGTCACTGTTAGTAACATGACCTGAATTTGTTGGGCAATGCGTAGCCAGTGAAGGGATTGGCAGAGGGAAGAGGCAGAGAAGTAGCGAGGAGTTTTGTAGTATCACAGTTAAGGAATGGGTGGATTTGAAAGATATTTTTCAGGTGGAGGCTGTAGGCAGAGGTCAGGGTTTAGATGTGTAGTTTGAAGAATATGGAGGGGTCAATGGTTATCTGAACGCAGTGGACTTGTGGCTCCAGTGAAAGTATAGAGCTGTTGATTGTGATAGAGATTTCAAGTGGAGGCATAAAGTAGGATGGTGGAAAGACGATAAATTCAGTTTTCTCCAGATTTAGTTTTAGTAGACGGGAGGAGAAGAAGGTGCATATGGACATAGACATCCGGAACAAGAGAATAGAGAGTTAACATCTGGCATGGAGATGAAAGTTGGGCATCATCAGCATGCAAATGGCACTGAAAACTGTGTGATGCTATGAGCTGATCCAGGCCAAGAGTGTAGATAGAGAAGAGTAGTGGGACCAGGACTGACCCTTGGGGGACACCAACAAAGAGTGGGTGAGAGGAGGAGGTGGTGCGAGGGTGAGAGATGCTGAATGTCCACTCAGTGAGGTATGAGGAGATCCAGGAAAAAGTCCAGGATGCTGAGGGTTGAGAGGATTTTTACTAGGAGTGAATGGTTCATAATGTCGAAGGCAGAGGACAAGTGTAAGAGGAGAAGCACAGAGTAGTGGTGTGAGGCTTTAGTGGTTACTAGGTTACTGGTGACTTTGGTTAGGGCGGTTTCGGTAGAGTGGTGGAATCAAAAACCATATTGCAGTGGGTCAAGAAGAGAGTTGGATGAAAAATGAGAGGATAGTTCAAAAAAAGACTTGCTGTTCAAGGCGTTTAGAGGCAAATGGAAGCCTAGAGATGCGGTAAGATCAGGGGTAAAGAGATGGTTTAGGGGCCGGTGGTAGGGACTGTGCATTAATAGAGGTGGGCAGTGGGGATGGAGCAGGTATAGAGGTGGGGACTATGCAGGTATAGAGGTGGATGGTCGGGACTCTGCAGGTATAGAGATGGGCGGTGGGGACTGCCTGTGTAGGTATAGAAGTGGGCGGTAGGGACTGTGCAGGTATAAAGGTGTGCTCTGGGGACTGTGAGTTGAAACTTTCTCTGATGAGGTTGATCTTGTTTGAGAAGTGAGTGGAGAATTTGCAGGTAGGAGAGATGAGGAGGGAATTCTGGGGTCGAAGTAGAGAGTTGAAGGTGTTAAATAGTTGACTAGGGTTGTGATAGAGAGAGGTTGTGACAGTAGTAAAGTAATCCTGTTTGGCTGAGGTGAGAGCAAACCTGAATTTGAGAAAAGATTGTTTGAATGTAGCCAAGTTGTCGGTGGAGCGGGTTTTCTTCCAGCGGCGTTCAGCAACTCTGGAAGCTCGCCACAGATTTTTAGTCAGATCCGTGTGCCAGGGTTGGGGGCAACCAAATCGAGAGTGGAGCTAATCCTATTGTTGTAGAAAGCTGTGGCTACGTATGTGTCATCAAGTAAGGATATGGTAGAGAGAAGTAGAAGAGAATGTCAGGGTTAAGACCTTGAAGGTTCCTATGGGGTCGCACTAGATTCAAGACAGGAGGGACAGGTAGAGTTGAGAGGGTGGAAAAGGTAAGCAGCATGTGGTCAGATATAGGGAGAGGAGAGTTTGAGATGTTAGATAAGGGGCAGAGGCGAGTGAAGACAAGGTCCAGTGTGTGTCTCTCTCTTTGTGAGTGGCTCCAGAGGTCACTGCGAGAAGCCAAAGGAAGAAGAGAACGATAAGAATTTGCTGATAGCTGAGTGGGATGTTGACGTTTCACATGATGATAGTGGGGATTTCAGTGAAAAGAAAGTGGAGAAGCCAGGAGGTGAAGTGGTCGAGGAAGGCGGTGGCAGGGCCTGGTGGTGGGTAGACCACAGACACTTGGAGGTTAGAGGGGGTGTAAATGCGGACAGACTGCATCTCAAAGGAGGGGAGTGTCAGGGAAAGTAGAGATGGAATGGGGATGAAAGACAACTCAAGGCAGCTGTAAAAGAGCTAAGTGCTGTAGCAGTTCTGAATTTTTAAGATGTTGCAGGATGAAGTCTGTCCGGTGTAGCATTGTTGAGCCTCTCAGGTGTAAGAGTTTTGAGTCTGTCATGTATAGTAGTGTTAAAGGGAACCTGTCACATAGGTTATGCCCCCCTTGCTGAGGAAAGCAAAAGCTAGTGTCAGACCTGCTGTTCCCAGCGCTGTGTCCCTTATTCTGTTGAGTCTGCCAGGCGCAGCAGTATTCAGTATGTCAGTGTGTACAGTGTTGAGTTGTCAGTGTAACAGTTTCTGTATCTGTACAGGTGTAGCAGTGTTGAGTCCTGTCAGGTGTAGCATGATAAGATCTGTCATGTAACATGTTAGTCTCTCAGGTGTAAGCAGATGTTGAGTACTGTTAGATATAGATTGTTATGATCGCAGCTGTAGCAGTATGCAGTATGTCAGGTGAAAGCAGTGTTAGTCCTGTCAGGTGTAACAGTGTTGGTCATCTCATGTGTAGTCAGTGTTAAGTCTGTCAGGTGTAGCAGTGTTTGAGTCTGTCAGGTGTAGTAGTGTGAGTCTGTCAGGTGTAACAGTGTTTGAGTCTGTCAGGTGTAGCATGTTAGTCTGTCAGGTGTAACAGTGTTGAGTCTCTCAGGTGTAGCAGTGTTGAGTCTGTTAGATGTAGGATTGTTGAGTCTGTCAGGTGTAGCAGTATTCAGTATGTCAGGTGTAGCAGTGTTGAGTCTGTCAGGTGTAACAGTGTTGAGTCTCTCAGGTGTAGCAGTGTTGAGTCTGTCAGGTGTAGCAGAGTTGAGTCTGTCAGGTGTAGCAGTGTTGAGTCTGTCAGGTGTAGCAGTGTTGAGTCTGTCAGGTGTAGCAGTGTTGAGTCTGTCAGGTGTAACAGTGTTGAGTCTGTCAGGTGTAGCAGTGTTGAGTCTGTGAGGTGTAGAAGTGTTGTGTCTGTAAGGTGTAGCAGTGTTGAGTCTGTCAAGTGTAACAGTGTTGAGTCTGTCAGGTGTAGCAGTGTTGAGTCTGTTAGATGTAGAAGTGTTGAGTCTGTCAGGTGTAGTAGTGTTGAGTCTGTCAGGTGTAGCAGTGTTGAGTCTGTCAGGTATAGTAGTGTTGAGTTTGTCAGTAGCAGTGTTGAGTCTGTCAGGTGTAGCAGTTTGATCTGTCAGGTGTAACAGTGTTGAGTCTGTCAGGTGTAGCAGTGTTGAGTCTGTCAGGTGTAGCAGTGTTGAGTCTGTCAGGTGTAGCAGTGTTGAGTCTGTCAGGTGTAGCAGTGTTGAGTCTGTCAGGTGTAGCAGTGTTGAGTCTGTCAGGTGTAGCAGTGTTGAGTCTGTTAGATGTAGAGTTTTGAGTTTCAGTGTTAGCAGTGTTGAGTCTGTAGGTGTAGCAGTGTTAGTTGTTATATGTAGAAGTGTTGAGTCCTCATGTAGCAGTGTTGAGTCTGTAGATTAGGATTGTTCAAGTCTGTCAGGTTGTAGCAGGTGATCCTTCATTGTGACAGTGGTTGAGCTGTCAGGTGTAACATGTTTGTCTCTAGGTACAGTGTTTATCTGTAGTGTAGCAGTGTTGAGTCCTTCATTTGTATAGTGTTGAGTCTGTCAGGGGTAACATGGGTTTAGCTCTCAGGTGTAGCAGTGTTGAGTCTGTCAGGTGTAGCAGTGTTGAGTCTGTCAGGTGTAACAGTGTTGAGTCTGTCAGGTGTAGCAGTGTTGAGTCTGTCAGGTGTAACAGTGTTGAGTCTGTCAGGTGTAACAGTGTTGAGTCTGTCAGGTGTAGCAGTGTTGATCGTCAGTGTAACAGTGTTGAGTCTGTCAGGTGTAGCAGTGTTGAGTCTGTCAAGTGTAGCAGTGTTGAGTCTCTCAGGTGTAACAGTGTTGAGTCTGTTAGATGTAGGATTGTTGAGTCTGTCAGGTGTAGCAGTGTTGAGTCTCTCAGGTGTAGTAGTGTTGATTCTGTTAGATGTAGCAGTGTTGAGTCTGTCAGGTGTAGCAGTGTTGAGTCTGTCAGGTGTAGCAGTGTTGAGTCCTTCAGGTATAGTACTATTGAGTGTGGCAGGTGTAAAAGAGCTAATCTGTAGCAGTTCTGAATGTTCCAGATGTTGCAGAGCTGAGTCTGTTAGGTGTAGCAGTGGTTGTTTTGCATATTGTAGAAGAGCTGAGTGATGGAGCAGCGCTAAGTACTGTCGTCTCACCAGGAAACGTTCCAAGTACTGTCCAGGAACAGGTTTAGCAGGCCTTATTGTGACAAGTCAGGTGCTTCAGGCTGTCAGGTATAGCAGTCTGTCTGAGGTAGCAGCGTTGAATTTATTAGATGCAGCACAGCTGAATTTGTCAGGTCTAGTCACAATTAGTCTCTTAGGTGTAGCAGCATCAAGTTTGTCAAATGTAGCAGAGCCAAGTGTGTTACTCATTGTAATATAACACAATGTTGTTTGCAGTTTTACATGAATGCAGTCATTGCATAATGGCACAAAAATATTCCCGAGCCTATAGACATTCAAGTATCCTCTTCCCTTTCTACGGCTCCATGGGCCAAGCTTCCCCCAGATCATGTCCGCAGTTCATTTTCTGAGCACATTTTGGCACTCAGCACAAAGTAATACAAATAGCGAGAGCGGACACATTGCCACATATTAATCTCACAGGCCGGCGACTTGCTAATGTTTTCTTCCTGCGGTTACTCTTTAACTTTTGTGTTTGCTTTTCAGTAACAACCTGCATGATAACTAATAATTCAGATTTATTGTTGTCTTTATATGTCGTGACATAAACAATTTATTGTGGCCGAAAATTTTAGGGGATTATTTATTTATTTTCTTAAAAGTTTTGGAAATAAATGCAGTCACTGGATTCCAGATGCAAACTACGGACTATCATTAAGATAATAGGACCCAGAGCTTATACCTCCCATACCTTCTATATGATCCCCCATAGCCAGGGTCAGAATGGCTACACATGTGTATGATACCTACAATGGGCAGGGTTGAAACTTTAGGTTATTTTCAAGGCCCACGGACCGAATTCATCCCTCCACTTCATTTTATGCTGCCCACAAGAGCTTAGACACATTGAGGAGGAATGCAGAAGGTCCAATGGAGAATGACCAGCTTTCCTCTATACCCGGAGGACCCAGCCAGTGCTTGGCAGAGGTGGTGGTGCCAATGAATGTATCGCATACAGATGTAGCAGAGATGAGTTTGTCATGGAAAATTCATCATCATCCCATGATTTGTAAGGCTGCGTCCACACAGCATAAGTTAAAAGGATAGTCGGATTCTGTTTAAGTATCCAGCTGGTATTTTATCATCTTTCAAAAGTTTTGGGGGACGATTCTGTCCGCTGTTTCACCCGTCCTCCATAAACATTGAATTGCACACCTTCCACCTAAAAGCCGGGCGAAAGATTGTCATTGTTACGAGGTTTTCAGGAGCCGTTGAGCTGAAAATCCGTTCAGTGTAGATTACTGAACGGATTTTCTTTTAAAGTCTATGGGGATAGTTTGCTTATGGTTTTCAGATGGTTTCCAAATCCGCAAACAGTCTGAAAATCCGACCAATAAACCATGGACGGATCCTCACTGGTTGTTGTCCGCAGAAATGCAAATGAGCCTATTGCATTCTTCTAACCTAGCGGGTCATTAAGATGCACAAGAGAAACAGAACCATGACAATTCAGCTGTGCTACATCTGTATCAATAATATGTCAGAGGAGATTGGTTTTTGTAAAAAAAAAGGATGATTGTCTTTCTAAAAGTAATTCTGATATGTCATAGAGATCAGTAGTGCTGGGACATTCCAAATTCTAAAATCAAAGGGCAGAAAGGCTTGAATCACTAAGTGGATTTTTCCCTAGGACACCTTCTGCCATGTATTTCACTATCTTATTGCATTTCAGGATGCGGACTAGCCCAGTCCAATGGGGCTAAGCCACGCCTGGCTTCCATCATGCTGTCTGCAAAGAAGACACATAAATAAGACGCACACATATGTGGGTACATGTAGGGCTGTGCCAGTTTTCTGTTGAGATGTGCGCCACAAAAACTGTTGGAAACAGGGGCGTAGCTACAGAGGGTGCAGAAGTAGCAGTCGCTACCGGGCCCTCCTGCCACATAAGAGGACACCAGCATTGTAAGTAGCACATGGTAGCTGGGGGGCCCATTTCACTTTCTGCACTAGGGCTTACAAGTTACAAGTTACTCCTCTGGTCGGAAGCTATGTCTGACATAGGTATGAAAGGTTGTGCGCCAAAAACAGGCGCACATCCAACATCTTCAGCACTTTTGTCTGCACCAAGTCTTAGGGGGCGCATTAGATAAGACACATTTATAAATGTTAACATGAGGCAAAATGGAGGACTGCTCCATGCCATTTTCCAACTGGTGAGGCGTAGACAAATTTTGGCGCAGACACTTTTTTGGCGCATAATTTTGTCTCACAATGGGACACATTTATAAAGTGCTGTGAGACACTTTCATACATACTAACAAATGCAACACTAAGGGTGACATGTATGAACAGGGTTGCGCCTGTTTTCTGGATTACTTTGCGCCAAAAAGCTGTTCTAAAGACATATTAACAGTCGCACTCCAAACTTTAGCGCAATGGGTGCTGGCCTCAACACTTTGTAATGTGCCAGAGATTTGGGGCGTTCTAGGGACTCGTCGCACCACATTCGTAGAATTAGATACATTTATGATTCTTTGATGCCAAATCTAGGTGCAGAACAGTTAGAACAGCCAGACCAGGGTAAAGGTGGTGCCTGACAACTTGTGGTACTGGCTCTACACTGCCCTGTATGTATGACCTGCAGAAGACAGCCAGACCAGGGTAAAGGGGTCCCTGAGCCAGACTTGTGGTATTAGCTCTACATGACCTGTATTATGCCCTGCAGAAGAACAGCCAGACCAGGGTAAAGGTGGTGCCTGAGCCAGATTGTGATATTGGCTCTACAGCCCTGTATGTATGACCTGCAGAAGAAAGACCAGGGTAAAGGTGGTGCCTGAGCCAGACTTGGGGGTATTGGCTCTACACTGCCCTGTATGTATGACCTGCAGAAGAACAGCCAGACCAGGGTAAAGGTGGTGCCTGACCCTGAATTGTGTTATTGGCTCTACACTGCCCTGTATGTACACCTGCAGAAGAACAGCCAGACCAGGGTAAAGGTGGTCCTGAGCCAGACTTGTGATTTGGCTCTACACTCCCCTGTATGTACGACCTGCAGAAGAACAGCCAGCCAGGGTAAAGGTGGTGCCTGACCCCAGACTTGTGGTTTTGGGCTCTACACTTCCCTGTATGTATGACCTGCAGAAGAACAGCCAGACAGGTAAAGGTGGTGCCTGAGCCAGACTTGTTGGTATTGGCTCTTACACTGCCCTGTATGTATGACCTGCAGAAGAACAGCCAGACCAGGGTAACGGTGGTCCCTTGACCAGACTGTGGTTTTTTGCTCTACAATGTCCTGTATGTATGACCTGCAGAAGAACAGCCAGACCGGGGTAAAGGTAGTGCCTGAGCCAGACTTGTGGTATTTGCTGTACACTGCCCTGTATTAAGACCGCAGAAGAACAGCCAGACCAGAGTAAAGGTGGTGCCTGAGACAGACTTGTGATATTGGCTACTACACTGCCCTGTATGTACGACCTGCAGAAGAACAGCCAGACCAGGGTAAAGGTGGTGCCTGAGCCAGACTAGGTGGAATGGCTCTACACTGCCCAGTATGAATGACCTGCAGAAGAACAGCCAGACCAGGGTAAAGGTTGTGCCTGAACCAGACTTGTGGTATTGGCTCTACACTGCCCTGTATGTATGACCTGCAGAAGAACACCAGACCAGGGTAAAGGTGGTACCTTGCCAGACTTGTGTATTGGCTCTACACTGCCCCTGTATGTATGACCTGCAGAAGACAGCCAGACCAGGGTAAAGGTGGTGCCTGAGCCAGACTTGTGGTATTGGCTCTAACACTGTCCTGTATGTATGACCTGCAGAAGAACAGCCAGACCCAGGGTAAAGGTGGTGCCTGAGCCAGACTTGTGGTATTGGCTCTACACTGAACCTGTATGTATGACTTACAGAAGAACAGCCAGACCAGGGTAAAGGTGGTGCTGAGCCAGACTTGTGGGAGTGGCTCTACACTGACCAGGATTTATGACCTGAAGAAGAACAGCCAGACCAGGGTAAAGGTGGTGCTGAGCCAGACTTGTGTGTATTGGCTCTACACTGCCCTGTATGTATGACCTCAGAAGAAGAGCCAGACCAGGATAAAGGTGGTGCCTGAGCCAGACTTGTGGTATTGGCTCAATACACTGCCTTGTATGTATGACTGCAGAAGAACAGCCAGACCAGGTAAAGGTGGTGCCTGAGCCAGACTGTTGTATTGGCACTACACTGCCCTGTATGTATGACCTGTAGAAGAACAGACCAGGGTAAAGGTGGTGCCTGAGCCAGACTTGTGGTATTGGCTCTACACTGCGCTGTATGTATGACCTGTAGAAGAACAGACACAGGGTAAGGTGGTGCCTGAGCCAGACTTGTGGTATTGGCTCTACACTGCCCTGTATGTATTGACCTGCAGAAGAACAGCCGACCAGGGTAAAGGTGGTGCCTGAGCCAGACTTGTGGTATTGGCTCTACACTGCCCTGTATGTACGACCTGCAGAGGAACAGCCAGACTAGGGTAAAGGTGGTGCCTGAGCCAGACTTGTGGTATTGGCTCTATACTGCCCTGTATGTATGACCTGCAGAAGAACAGCCAGACCAGGGTAAAGGTGGTGCCTGAGCCAGACTTGTGGTATTGGCTCTACACTGCCCTGTATGTATGACCTACAGAGGAACAGGTTCATACATTCTGGCACATTCTACACTGCCTTAAAGCGATTTAGAACAGGCCTGCCAGTGTCAACATTTATACATGTTGCCCTAACTTACTGAGATGTACAACTGTCGAGGTTGGTGCTACTTTTACATGATGTAGATTTGGAATCCACTTCAGCTAAAAATTGCGCCACAGGTCATAATATAACGACAGTACATTTTCTTATTGAAAACAATGGGAGACTTTTGGGGTGTTTATAATGGGTATTTCGATGCCCTGTGGGTCTAGCCTAACACGGTGCGGGCTCTATTGATCGCTGAGTGTATCAGCCCCCGGATCCTCTACAGTCAAAACCTATGACATATTTTTTAAAGTGACTTTTACACTTTAAGCCTAAAACAGAACAATACACCATCATAATACAGTGCAAATAGCATCACATCCAAGAATTTCTAGTACAGTAGGCTTCTATGTAGTGCTATGTAAAACCACAACCTATGTTGTTGTGACAAACCCATCTGCTGCATCTGAGGAACTCGGCTCTGCTGCATCTTAGTCTAAAGGTCCGGTTCAGAATGACGGAGTGAATAGGTCTTACCTCTGCTGTTCTGCTGGCTCTGGGTAACAGACTGACAAGCATGAGAGCGGCTCCCCGCACAGTGTACAGGACTGCAGGAACTGCCTCTCATACATCCCTTCCTGTCTGACCTCTTTACCTTTCCTGTTGACTGAACTACCCAGAGCTTAGCTCGGACTCTCTGAACTAACAAAGAGTTGTCCATTAACAATGTGCACAGATGACCGTGGCTTTTACACAATATTGCATTATACAACTGCATTCGCTTTCACCGTACATTGTAAAATGGATGATTTCTATAAGCCCTGGGCAGGATCTGGGCACGAAGCTGGTAGTGGAGTGTAAATGTACCCAATCCAGAAGCACTGTCACAAAAGGTGGCCATTAAAGAGGACCTGTGACATCTCCTGAAATCTCTGCTTTAGTAAATCCCTGTGTTCCCAATGAAATAAGAATTCTGGAGCCTCTTCTCGTATATCTCTGTGTTGTGCTGTTCCTGTTATTCCACCCACTGAATCTGTCAGATAGGTGTTACCAGCTGGGGGTGTTTTCTTACACAGTGTGACATTGTCCAATCAATGCAGAGGACACACCTCTAATTGGTAACACCCAACTGACAGATTCAGTAATACACACTCAAGCCACATTATTATGGCCACTTCCTACTTTTGATATCAATTGTGCGTGTGATGAGCTGGCTTGGTGGGTATATAAGGTGTGTGATAGGCTGTCTGCTCACATATCCTTCGTTGCTGTCATGGGTGAAAGGGAGGATTTCTCAGATTTGCAAAAAGGGATGGTTGCTACATGGTTTTGGAACTGTGATGAAAGTGAATTGTGAGGGGACAAATGGCGCCATTGTGAATCAACAACGTGGAAACTGCAGAGCCCCATGTGCCATTGATGTAAGAGTAGACTACGAAAGTGCACAAAGGCAGACAGTCTAGTAGCTCACCGCCAAAATGAACCAGGGCAGTACCAGACGTGTGTATAAAACTTCTAGGTTGACATGTATGAATGGGACTGCACCAGAAGTCTGGCGTCTTTCCAGTCCGAAAACTGGCACAGCCCTGCTCGCTATATTTTTAATCAGGTGCACTCCAATATCAGGCACATTACAGAGCGCCCACAGCACTTTGTAAAGCATCTGATTTCGGGGGGTGTGCGGGAGGCGGGGCGCACTACAACCGTACGAAACTACACATTTATAGCTTCAGTACGGCAAATCCAGGGACATTACTGCTAGAACAGGTAGAGCACTTTAAAAGTGGTTTACCTGAGCCAGAAGTGTCTCTTTGTAGCTAGAAAGTACTAAATCTATGACCCGCAGTAGAACAGGTTCATAGATTCAGGCACATTGTACACTACTAATGCGTGTAAAAAAATGTCGCCTAGGCGCCAAGAATCATACATTTCACCCCTACTGTCTACGCGGCTCTGCTGTCGATGGATGGTCACTGCCCCTCTGCTAACCAACTTGTATCTACAGAAAAGGCTTTCATTTTCACCGCAGTATTGGAATTGGATGTCTGCTGATTGGCAAAGAGTTGCCTTCTCTGAGTCACGTTTTCTGCTTCATCAAACAGATGGGTATAAGTGTGCCAGGTGAGAAACATCAGAGAATAAACACCCTTCAACCACTGCTGGAAGAACACAAGCTTGTTATGGTCGGTAAAATGTTTATGTGACATTCTCTGGGCAGCTCATCCATGTGGAGGATACTCCCAACTGGTCTAAGTATGAATCCATCCCTGCAGATCACATACGCCCATACATGCTGATGGTCTTCCCTGGGGTGGATGGGATCTTCAAAACTATGTGAAATGTCACACAGCTAGAAATGTCCAAGATTGGTTGGAAAACCATGACCAATACTTCCAAATACTACCTTGGCTCGCTAATGCCCCACATTTGACCCCAATTTAGCATCTGTGGGATTCCTCAATTCAGTGTCAGATAGGGTGCCAGGAGCCCACCAGTGGAGTTATTTCTTGGGGTCCATTTTACAGCTATGGTATATGACTGCACATACTGCACGTCTCTTGCTTCTTCCTCTCTCTCTTTTCCTAAAAAGCAGCCCAAGGCCTGCTATGCTTAGTAGTCCACCATACATGGGTTCCACCTATTCCCCTGTGTAGTACGAGCCGGTAGTGTTGGTTTTATAGATCTTCTTGCAGCTGTGGGAGCCTCTGGATGGTGATGTTGGCTCTATGCACCCTCCAGCAGCTGTGGGAGCTCTTGGATGGTGGTGTTGGCTCTATGGACCCTCCAGCAGCTGTCGGAGCTCCTGGATGATGGTGTTGGCTCTGTGGACCCTCCAGCAGCTGTGGGAGCTTGGATGGTAGTGTTGGGTCTATGGACCCCCAGCACTTGGGAGCCCCCGGGTGTGGTGTTTGGGCCCGTGGATCCAGCAAAAAAGTGGGAG
>JAODAL010067539.1:0-17249 GCA_025379985.1 Phyllomedusa bahiana | reverse complement strand
AACAAAATCCTACAATGTAATGGGGGAAGGAGCTGGCAACTCTTACAACGGAAGACTTCATTATCGCTCTACTAGCTCTTCAGGAACATAGTTCTAGGTATACGTCCCTTACTCCAGGGGTCTACAGCGGCACCCCACACACAAAATCCCATCATCCTCACCAGGGGGCGTAGAACTCCACAAGCCATAAGCTGTCGCTCTGCAGGACTTCTCTTTGGAAATTAGAGGGGGTCAACGTCACGACATCATCACTGGCAGAATATACACACTGCGCTGCCACAAACAGCGAGGAAATGACTGCGCCTGAAAGTAGATGATCACAGGTTAATACAACGTAAATACAGTATGAAAACAGGGCTGCTCTATGGAACATGACCAGGTGCCCGGGGCTGCGAGAAGGACGGGGCAGCACAGGTTGCATCACTTGGAAAGGTCACATCTGGCATGACGGCGAGTAAACACAGCCCGGTGTAGGAGTGGATGCTCCGGGCTTCCACCAGGATTGACAAGTCAGTATACCCTGCAGAAACCTTTTGCAATAGATACATACAATAAGGACAAGGCCCTCCCCTGAACCATGGGCTCTCCTTCTATGACACCAGTCTTCCTAAAAAAAAAAAATCCTTTTTGCTTTCTCAAGACTCGGTGGGTCAAAAGCAAAGTGAGGATTTGTTACAACCAACAGAGGGCGCTGTGGGCTTCTCAGCCCCTTTCCCATAATGCCTTGTGATATGCAGATGCTAAGTAGAGGGCGAAAAGGCAAAACAAAAACTCTACAAGCCGTTCGTTCGGTGCTCTCCTTAAGGAGAGATCTTCCCTTCCTGACCAGTCTTCCTATGAAACACACTGTTCAGGTTGGATTGCACCCAGTGGGTGACTGCTCTGGATCTCCATGCTCTCCCAATGACACCTACACTCATAATACTTTAGATGCCCTCCAGGACTTCTCATGGGGAGATGGCCACTGATTACAAAGTATAATATATTCTACAGTAATGGTCTGCATTGCATCTCCAACACTGAGAACCTAATGGTGCTAGTGATCAGAACGTGGATCCACTGGGTTCTATGAAAATGGACATTAGGTTCCAGGAAGCAGGGGATCCTGCAAAACCGGGGTCCTGGGGTCACTACTACCGGCATCCTCCTCTCTGGTATATTGTGCACCTAGGACCCATTGTTATAGCCTTAGGATACCTCAAAAAAAAGTATCCTGATGAATACCACAGCTGAGCCATAGGAAACTAGAGCAGACTCCCTCTGACTAGGTTTGCTCCATTCTCTCTTCCAACAGGTGTTCTGTGCCAGACACAAAACCAAGGTAGTTCATACACAGGGCCTTATGTATGAAAACGGTCTAGCAGGAAGACTGTTGCCCATAGCAACTGACCACAGCAACCAATCAGAGCTCAGCTTTCATCTCCTATACTGCTTGGGAAAAATAAAAGTTGAGCTCTGATTGGGCCTTATGTATGAACACTGTCTAAGTGTAAGACGGTCCTTGTTGCCCATAGCAACCAATCAGAACCCCTAGCAACAAATCAGAGCTCAGCTTTTATTTTTCTACACCAGTATAGGAGATGAAAGCTGAGCTCTGATTGGTTGCTACAGGCAACAAGGACAGTCTTACAATTAGACAGTGTTCATACATAAGGCCCAATCAGAGCTCAGCCTTTGTTTTTCCAGAGCAGTATAGGAGATGAAAGCTGAGCTCTGATTGGGTGCTATGGGCAACACAGTCTTCCAGCTAGACCGGTTTCATACATAAGGCCCAATGTAACTAGCACATAAAGCGATAGATGGTGAAATGGAGAAAACAAAGTCCTAAAGAGACCACGTTTGCCCTATAGCTTCCTATGACCCCACCGGGGTGATCATGGGGGGTCATGTTTTTGAGGTATCCACACAGACCCCAAAGGTGAGCCCCAGTGGATGCTCCACAGCTGTCGGACCAGCAAAATTCCCCAGAATCGGCCTTTGTAAGAGATGATGGAAAGAAGGGCTCATCTCACCCCAGAAGATGCCAGGGCTCGGTGGACTGGCTGCAATCAGTGGAACTCTATAGGGAGCCAATGCCTCTAGATCAGTGTTTTTCAACTCCAGTCCTCGGGGCCCACCAACAGGTCAGGTTTTTGGGATCTCCCACAGAATGCACTGACAATAATGATATCACCTGTGCAATGCTAAGGAAATCCTGAAAACCTGACCTGTTGGTGGGTCTTGAGGTGAGAAACACTGCTCTAGACTCTAGAGGAAGCCCATCCTGTGATGAGACGAGAAGACTGGGGAGAAGATGTCACTCCAGCCATCACCGCCAGGGCGAGGAGCAGACCGCCCACAGAGCAGCCTCTACCTGCAGGACAAGCGATGGATGCGCGGCCGCTCTTACCCAGCAGAAGCTTGGCCATGCTGCTCCCGGTGTCTCCCCGCAGCCGCTGGTGTCTGGAGGATCTGTCTGGCTTGGCCTCGGCGCTACACAGCTACTCTCTCGCCTTCCGCCGTGTCCGCCGCCTATTGGTCGCTGCGAGGGTTCCATCATTAATATAGCCAATCAGCGGCGGCCGGGTAGCGCTGTCGCCGGAGCCCCGCCCACAGTCTTGCTCTGTCACAGCGAGCTGGGGGCATGTGATTGGCTGCTGCCGGCTGGCTGCCGGGCGGGGCGGGGCGTGTGGTGCTCCAGAACGGAACGTGACGTCACGCGCGGGAGAGCGCAGCCTGGGAGAACCTCGGGCTGTGGGGAGCTCCCTGCGCTCTGCTTTGTGTCCTGTTCTCCTGCCCTTTCCCCTTATCTCAGCCGCTCACACCTGTTATTACCCGCTTAGGCTTCTGTGTTATTGTAGGTTGGCAAAGTTTATTCTTCTGTCAACAGCCATGGCGGGAACACATACCGTGAAAATACCAAGTACTGACGACCCATAGGGGACATGTATGAAAACTGTCCAGGTCTAAAACTCACTTTGTTGCCCATAGCAACCAATCAGAGCTCATAGCAACCAATCAGAGCTCCCCTTTCATTTTCCCAGAGCACTATATGAAATGAAAGAGGCACTCTGATTGGTTGCTATGGGCAACAAAGTGAGTTTTAGGCTATGTCTACACTGCCCGAAAAACGCCCGAAACCGGCCTTTTTTATTCCTGATGCAGGACCGCGTTTGTTTGTCACATTTTGTGCAAAAACCATGGTCACTTTTGACGTCAAGAAAACTAAAGGTGGCGGCGTATTATACAACATGTTGTATAATACGCCAGCGCCAGAAGACAAGCAGAGAAAAGACGAGCTGTGGAGACTGCAGTTCGTCTTTTCTATTCCGGTCTATGGGGCTGCAGGAACTATCGTATTTTCCACGCTTTTAAAATCCTAAAAGCACCAAAAATACAATCGTAAAGCTATGCAGTGTAGACATAGCCTTAGACCTGGAAAGTTTTCATACGTGTGGCCCATAGGGTGACATCTATGAACTCACATGCAACATTTTTGTAACTTGGTGCTGACACCTCAGTTCTAAATAGATATAGAGGCGTGTATAATACAACAGTATGAGTAGAAGTGTTATATGCCAAACATTTTTGCCACATAGCACTCATAATTGGCGCATAGAGTGTAATGGGCCAAACTATGTATGGAAGTTTCACACCAAACTTTGGCACATTAAAATGTGTTGTCAGGTGTATATTGCGCAAACAGGGCAAAGGTGAATTCATAGACGTCGCCCATAAAGTTTTTGGGGGACATGTCCCATTAGGGCTGCGCCTTTTTTAATGTATTTTGCGCCAAAAAACTGTTCACGCCCTATATATAAATGAACTGTAGTACACCAAAACTAGGCCCATTATACACCAGGCACAACACATTTAGAGTAGGCGCATCATATGCTAGCAGTGATATGTTATGTGCTTAGATCAGGCACATCAATTATACTATGCAAGGTATACCAGATGCAGGATTTTTGACAGGCTGATTCATTCAGGTGCACTATACACCCATTTAATGAGCCTTAAAACTGGCGTGGAGGCGCCTCTTTTCTGACATGTCGCCCTTTCTGTCTTCCGTAATTGGTATTTTCAAGGACCAACAATGTTGTTTTACACTTTCGGAATCATTTTAAGGAGATGTTCACACGGCTGATTTTGGCAAGTATTTCGAAACGCCCAAAATAATGTTCTAAACACTTTTCATAGACTGCAATGTAAAATACGCTCCATCATTCACACGACACCATCCACTACAGCTTTGAACATGAGACTCCCATCATTTTATAGACAATCATCTTGGATATTTAATGCGTAAATTTGACTAGTAACTATTGAGCATATGCTTAGTTACTCAAATTCTTTTAATGTAACTGCATTGTTACTGTTTTGCTTCTTAAAATCTCAATGTTACGTTTTATTATTTTGTTAGTATTTTTTAAATCCACCTTTGGCTTTCAACACTGCCTGAATCCTTCTGGGCTCACGTTCAGATTCAAGCATGTCTTAACTGAAATCTGATCCCAGGTCTCTTCTACACTTTCCCAATGTTTGTGCAGACTGTTCGACTCACTTGGGTACGAATATCCAAGCTTTTTCTTCAACTCTACCCACAAGAGGCCGCTATCGATGAGCTGGATGATGCTTTCTCTTTTCTTGGAAATATTCTTCATGGCTGCTCCTCAATTAGAACCAGTGACCTTTCGCTCAGGAATCAACCTAATAAAACACTGAGCTATTAGGGAATGTGGGAACAGGCTGTCATTTATAGTATAGAAGATTAAAAAGATTGTTCCACCACCGGGGGAAAACGGGAAAAAAATTTGCATTTTTCCTTAAAAATTCAGAATTTGGGGGAGGGGGGGGGGGGGGGGGGGGGGGGGTGGGCTACCCCATGTAAGAGGGGCGGGCAGCGAAGAGGTTGCCGGGGAGCTTTACTTCGGAAACCCCCTTGATTATGGTGGGCGGGAAGATTCAAAGCCCCCCAAAGTACCAAGACCCCCTTTTGAAAAGAGGAAAATTGCCATACCAATTTCTTTAAACCCCGTGGGAAACCTCCCGGAGGGCCCGCCACCCCAACGAAACTAAAGCCCTGGGCGACATCTTTTTCCCCGGGGGAAACCCGGAGGAAAAGGGAAAGAAGAGCTGTGCCCCAGGAAGGTTTCCATCTTGACTCGGGGTCAGGGGAGAAAGCCGCCCGGGCGGGCCGGTGCTCCCCGGACCCCAAAACCGCCCCGCTACGGACCCCTCAGTGGACCCCCCTTACCCCAACCAGGAGCCCTGCCGGGTCTCCCTTCCCCCAAACCCACGGAGGATCTGGCGGGAAGACCGGAGGCCGAAACGCTTCCGCCGCTCCGCCCCAAACACACAGAGAGGGGTAACAGGGGCAAGGGGGAACCAACCCCTTTCCCCGGTCCCCCGGGGCGCTCTGAACCTCCCGGAGTTTCCCCCGGGGAAAGAAAGAAGGGGTTGGGGGCGGGTCAAGGACGGCACAAAAGGGAAAGTCATCTTTAAAAGGGGACGGGCGTGTCCCCCAAGAGGGCCCCTTTCACGGGAGCCGGGCGGGAATTTTCTCCCGGTAAAGTATACCATCCTACCTCAGGAATACTAAAACCAAGTGAAACTCCCCCAAATTTAGGCCGGGCACTTGGGGGACCCCCCGACCGGGCTGCCACCCTCCCAAAAGGGGCGTTTTGGCCCCATCCCCCTTGACCCTCCTGAGGGTGGCGGGGAATCCCTTTCTCTCCCCCCAACACCCCTCAAAATTGGGAAAGAAGAGTTTTATTTGGGGGGGATGTAGGGAAAAAACTTAAAGACCCCCCGGCTGTACCTGACCCGGGGCCCCTTTGAAAAACCTTTGCCCTATCCAAAAAAGCTGACCAGACCAGAAAGGGCTGACCCATTTTGGGCCCTAGCCGACATCCAGGCCCTGAAAAAAGGGACCGGCAAAGGTTGGTCCCGGTGAAAGGGACAATTTTCCCTCAACAGGGTTACCCCGCTTTCAGGGACTCAAAAAAACCCCCCTTTGGGAAAAGCCCGTGGATGCCTCCGAGGGGTTGCTCAAGAAAACCGGAAAGCCGAAAGACTCTCTGTTTCCCACTGAACCCTTTGGGTTTCCCCCTACAGTAAAACAGCCGACAAGGGGGCGGGCCCCACGCAGAGCAGCTCCCCGTGGCACCCCAAGCCCCCCCGTTCCCCCATGGGGGTTGACCCCGACGGAACCCAGATGACCCCAACAACCGAAAATTTTGCTTTTGCTTACTCAGGATGCCCAGGTTGCACCATTTTAAAATGATCTCCTCCTCCAGGGGGCGGTTTTTTAAAACCCCCTTTCGGCCCCCCCGGGAGTTTGCAAAGGGTTCTACCCCTACCCCCCATCAAAAACTTGATATGCAACAATGGCCAGGGACATGCAGAAAAAATGGGCCAAGACTTAAAACCCCAAGGTTGTGACCCAAAAAGGCCCCCAATACACCCCCCTGGGGGTTTTGATCTTAGTTCCCAACCCTCCATCTCTGAACAAAATTACCAAAATCTTTCCCAATTAAGCCTCACAGTTGGAAACCGATCGGGGAAAAGCGAACAGGCGCAAAAAACATCGGAAAAGGGGCCCTCCCAAAAGTAAATTTAAAAAGCGGAAAACATAAAAAACCATCCCTTTTTAACAAAGCTATTTATAAATTTTGGGGGCCTGAAAGGTAAAAGAAATTGTGGGGGGATGGGCCCTTCCACCGTGCGCTTCGGCCCCCCCAAAAACCCGGGGCCCCAAAAAAACCCCCAAAGAGACATCATTTGTCTTTTTGGTCCACCTTTTTTTTAAAAAGTTAGATTATGAGAAAGGCCCAAGGCTCATGCGCAAGGTAAAAATATGAAGGGTGGGGATAAAACTTTTCCCCGGGCCTTTAGAAGAACCCCCCCAAAAATGGTGCTGCTGTTAACCTTTGGGTTTTGGCCCCTCCAAACAAGCAAGAAACATCCCCTTTTCCCAATGGGGTTCCCCCTTTGCGCTGCAAGTGGTCTAAAGGGAAAAACTCCTTTTTCCGCTTCCAGGGGACCTCCCGGCTTTCCCTTCAGCTCTGAACCTTCCAGAATTTACAGCTTCAAGTTTGGGCAGACAGTGATGTGGCAGGGGGGTCACCTTTTTTTTCGGCCCCCAAACCCCAAGCCCCCCCGAAAGGGGCCCCTCCCCACCCCGCCAACCCGGGGACACGGGCGACCCGACACCGCGGGGGACCCCCTGGGACAGGGGAACGCCCCAAAAAACCCATCCCCCCGAAAACCAGCGTAAAGTTTTGTGGTAAAATTAAAGTTTTATGGGCCCCCGGTTTAAACGGGTTTAGTCCCACCCTTTTGGATTGTTTCCCCCGCGGGGACAACGCTTGCCCATTGGGGGTTTGTGGCCTGAGGGGGGTGAAAGTTGGGATGCTCCTATTTTCTCACTATGCCTAGGCCAAACTAATTTCCCTTTCCCAACCCGCCCTCCCCCTTCCTAAGCCAAAATAATTTCACCTTCCTACCCTCCCCTCCCCTTCTTTATCCCTCTCCCCCCTAAATGCCCCAAGCCTCTTGGGTTTCCCACCCCCTTTTATTTTTAAATTAAATGAGACCGAAATTTTTCCCGGTGGATGTTTGTTTTTTTTAATCTAAAAATGCCTACCTACGGCGTTCGGGGGGCGACGGGGTTTTTCCCCCAAGATTTTTGGGGAAACCCAGCCACCTCGCCCCCGCTATTTCATCCCAAATTTCCCCTTGGGGACTCTCTGTTTTTTTATTGGCATTGTCTTTTCCCCTAAAACCAATTTTTTTTTTTGGTTCCTTTGGGTTTCCCTAAAATTCTATCTTGGTGCTCCCCCCCAGGCATTTTAAAATCCGTTAGTCCCCCGCTAGCCTTAGGCCGTTGGGGCTGCCAGTACTTTCGGGATTCAGTTTTAAAAAGTTAGATTTGGATTTTTTGTCGGGTTTATTATTGTCCAAAAGGTTTTTAAGACCCCCTTTGTTTCAATTTCCTAGTAAAGCCCAGTTCCGGGTTTTGGGGCCTTTGCTTCCGGAATTTCCCCTTAATTCGTGGGGCCACCTCCCCCCCCATAAATATCAGGGCAAATTTTACCCCATTTCCCCCCTCAAGAAAAGGGGTTTAACGCCCCGGAAAAAAAAGATCTCAAGTGCTATACCACCTAACAGCTGAAATCACACATTGTTTGTTTGGCGGGAAAAATCCCCTTTTAAAAATACCCCCTTCAGGGTTTTCCAAATATATTTTTTCCCTGTCTGGTCCCAACAGCAGAAAACTCTGAGTAAAAACAAAAGGGGTGGCCATCTTTTTTTCCCCAATAGTTCTTTTGCCCATTCCGGGCCCTAGATGTTATGGCAGATGAGGGGGGCCCGTTTCCCTTTTTCCCTCAACCCCTGTAGTCAAGGTCCAGGATAGTTTATGAAAAAGTCTTTTGCCCAAAACTCGGGCCCCAATGCCCTTTCCCTCCCCAAAAAGCTTTGACGCCCTTGCAATTTTTTGCCATTTGGGAAATATTGTTCTCTGTGGGGGACCTAAAAATTGAATTTGCCCTTTCAGGGGAAACACCTCACCCGGGGCTTTCCCCCGTTTTTGGCCCCCAGAGGGTGTTGATGGGGATTTTAAAAAAATAATTGTTTGCCCTTTGAGCTTTTGGATGTATGGGGGACTTCTCCATCCAGGAGAGGTTTAAATATTCCTTTTTTCCACCCCAGGCCAAACCAAAAAACCCGGATGATTACTTAATGCACAGCATTAAATATTGGTTAGGGTCCCCCCAATGCCTCCCTTGGGTCTTTAATACATTGGACCATGGCCCCCATCCACTGCGATTTCCCCCTTCCCCCACCCCCGCTTTTTCCGGGGTTTTCTTTTTGGAAATGAACGAACAGTTTTCTTTTGGAGCCCTGTGTCTGTGGGAAATTTAAAACAAAACATTGAAGTTTTAGCTCACACATCAGTCTGCCCCCTCTTTCTCCCCAGTTTAAGGGTGGGAAGCACTTAAGTGCGTCCCGGGAGGGGGGACTCTTATCAAACATGGAGCAAGATGAAGAGGGAGCGCTCTAAAAAAATTTCAGTCTTTTCCTTGAGCGACTACACCGGGGTAGAAACCGATCACAAGTCTTTTTTGGTGGCCTTTGGATTCAAAAGGGGTTGGGCACAAACATGTCACAGGTGCTTTAGGGTTTAAAAGACCCAAAAACAAAATTTCGATACCGCCCGATCTGTTCCAGCTCTTTTTTTGTTGGAGTGATAAACGGGTAGGTCCTTTTGGCCCGGGCCCCTTCGGGACCCCAAAAAGGGGGCCCTTTTTCAAACCCCCCCAAAAAAAATTTTTAATGGCCCACTCGGTTTTAAATTTCAGAGGACATAATTAAAAGGGCCCTTTTACACCTTTTATTCGGGAAACCCTTTTTAACATCCCTTACTCCTTGGGGAGCGCAGCGGGCGGGAGACAAACCCAAAACTCCCAGCAGGGTTAAACCTTTTAGAAAAAGGGGGCTTACCGCGGTGGTTGGGCCCGACTCTCCCCCTCCTGGAGGAGCCCCTTTTGACGGAGGGCTTAAAGCAGCAAACGGGGCTTTCCCATCTGGGGAAAAAAAACCGGGGGCCCGCGGGTTTCTGGCCCAATTTTTTTTAAGCCCCTGGTTGATGACCTTTTCTCCTCCTTCTTTTTGGCATTTTTCGAGTTTAAAGAGGTGTTCCTATTTAACCCGATTTCCTTAAAGGCGTACATTTTCGGGCATATTTTAAAGGAAGGGGGACCCCAAATTTTTTGCTCGGTTTTAGAAACCCAATTTTCATCACAACACAGACGCCAAAATTACTTGCCAAAAATTTAATTTGCCTTTTGGGGTCGGGACCTTTTGTGGGCTCCCTGATTAATTTCTGAAACCCGGTGGGGTTCGTTCCCCTCTGGGAGGCGGAGCACAATCCCCTCAAAAACTTTTTCCTCATCCATTTTGCTCGGGGGGCCCCACGCCTTCCCTGCGCCCTTTTTTTCCCTTTGGGGCGGGAAGGCCTTCGAAAGGGGTTTTAAATGGTTTTAATTGTGGGGGGGCCTTTCGGAAATTGGGGCTCGGAAAAGGGGTATGATGGGTTTGGGTTTTGGCTCTTTATCGCGACCTAAGCCCAGTTTTGGAAATTAAAAGGGGCTCATTTTCTTTCCCTTTTTAAAAAACTGTTTAAAGGTTCCTGACAGGGGGTTTCCCCCTTCCCCCCTGCTCTTTGTTTTTTTTTCAATGGAGCACCTCCTACAGCGATCAGGGGGGGACCCCCCAAATTTAGGGCATCAGGGTTTTACGATCACCCTTAAAAATTTCTTTTGCTTTTGCGGAAAGATTTGCTTTCCCCTATGTCTTCATCCTCTTAAACCCCATTGCCCAGAGTGTTTTGGCCCTGGCGCGCTTTTGGGGCACTCAGAACCCATAAAAAATTTAAAAATGCTTAAAAAGGGGAGCTTTTTAAAATGAAAATTCCCGATTTAGGGTTAGTGCCTTGAAGTCGGTTTCCCCTAAATGGTCCCCGTCCTCTTTCCAAATATCTGGGGATCCAATCCCCCCTAAAATTTGAGGGACTTTTGATCTCAATTTTCCCCCTGCTTGCCCCCGATCGCTAAAGAATGTTGGGAGGGGGCCCGGAAAGGGCTTCACGTGGCTGGGAGAATTTTAATGTCCTAAAAATTTAAAACCCTCCCCCCAAACCCACATCTACCCGTTTCAAGCAGTTCCGGGTTTTGGTGGGGTTAAAACCTTTTTCACAGCATTTCAAAAAAATGGGGCGTGACTTTTGGGGTGGAGTCGTTGACCCCAGAATAGGGAAATGCCCCATTTCCCAAAATCCCAAAATTTGAGGGGGGGCCCAGGCTTCCTAATTTCCCAAAAAATTTTTACTTAGCGCGGGTTTTTTGGTTGCCTTTTCGATACCTTCCACAAACTGGGACTCCCCGTGTTGGGTTCAAATGGAAAAACACCCAAATGTTGGGTGTTTCTCGGCCCGCCTTGCTTGGGGTACCAGTTGCCTTTTTATTTTTTAAAAGGTCCCCCCGGGGCTTTTCCTTTGGGTTTGGGACAGACTCTATTGAGTTTGTAGGGCCCTTTCCCCCCAAAAAGGGCTTTGGGTTTCCCCCTGTTGGCCAAAATTACCCCCCTTTGGGGGGGAACCCAGCCTTCCTGAAGTGTTTGGCCCTTTAAAAACCCCGCTCGGTTTTTAGGGGGGGCTCTCATCTTCCCTTTTGGGGGGTTTTGCTCCTTCAAAATGCTCTGAGGTATACCGGGACTTGCGGGGGATGGCCCAAAACCCTTTAAAGTTCCTTGGTTGAACTACTATCAACTAATGAGCGTTTTACTCGAAAAACCAAAATGTGATTGGACCTTAACCCGGCCTTGCTCGCCCTTCGAAGTCTTTGGGGTCTCTTGGAGGGGCTTGGGGGGGCCCTGCTCTTTCCAGAGTGTTTTGGGGTCCTGAATTTACCAAACCCCAAAAACAAACTTTCCCTTTTCCCGATCAGCTGGGAAAGAGAATTAAAGGGAGAGAGGGTCCCCCGGGGGCTGGGAAAAAAATTTCCCTTTTTAATCCCCAAAGGGCCCCTATTTAAAATAAAGCGCAGGAAAATAAACTATAAAAGTTTTTTTCCAGGTGGTACAAAAAGGGCCCCTCCCTTTCTTAATCCCTCCCCCTACCCGAGGTCTTAACACATTTCTGGAAGGGGGTCTTGAAAAAGGGGTGGGGACCCCTGGGCCCATATATGGGGGGGGATTTTTTTGGGTCGATTCTTCAACCTTTTTTTGGGAGAAAAAAGGGAGTGGAATTTTCGCAAACCAAAACTGGGTTTTAGGATGGGAATGACCCGGCCCGCCCTTTTTTTTCTTTGATTGGGCCCCTCCCCTTTTTGGGTCACTAAAATCCCCCCTCCTATCTTTTTTGCTCCCGGGCTGCAAAGGGGATCATTCCCCCCCCTTTGGCGCTAAAAGTTTTTCCTACCCAAACTTATTTTTGATTCCCGGAGATCCTTTTGACTTTCCCAAAGCCTAGAGGAGTTTAGAAATGGACTCCCCTCGGGAAAAAAAGGGGGTTTTGGGTTTGACTTGGAGTGACTGGATCCCTTTTTTCCAAACTGACCCCCTTTCCGGGAAAATTTCTCAGACCCGAAACTTTGGGCCTCCCCCCTTTTTTTCCCCTTTTCTCCCCTTTTTTCACGAAAACTAGGGGCCCTTTCCCGGGCCCCTGTGAACCCCTTTTGGGGCTTACCGGGGTTCCCGGGCTGGCATCCCCCGTTGTGGTTTTTATTGTTTTTGCCCTTGGCGGTTTTCTTTTTGTTTATGGTTTTTTCTTTTTTAGCTATGAGTTTTGTAAGGAAATTTTGGGGCAAACCTTATTCACATCTACTGGCCCAATTGCCCCTTATTGGGTTTTAAAAAGGTTTGAAACTAAACCCAACGGCCCTTGGGAAAATTTTTTTTTCTCCCCCTAATTTTCCCCCTCCCATGGGCCAAAGTCGACATAAAAGGTTTAGGAGGTTTACTATTTACTATTTACTTATGCTTGTACCATTATTGCCTATTAGCAGGTATTGATTATCTCGCTATTTCACCCCTGTTGCTATGTTTACTGATTATGAATATTATTATCAGCATATTACCTCGACACTGTCTTCTGTAACTTGTCATATTTGTTCGGGGTTTTTTTACCCATGTATATCTCGAATGAAAACTCAATAAAAGTTTGAATAAGAAAAAAAAGAAAATCAGAAGTTCAAAACATTGTTATGGAAGAAGTAACTTAGTGATCCAGCAATCCTTAAAAACAGAGTCTTCAGTTATAGATAAAGTAATTAAAAAACGTGGCACATCGAACCAATAGATGAACTGCTAACACGTTTCAGGCATAAAGCCCTTAGTCATTAGCCCTTAGTCAGCTACAATGAAGACCAGATATCAAGGTCATGGGAACCACAACATGAGTGATTACTGCTCTTTTCTGCAATGGGCACCAAATACAGATTGCATAAAGCACTTCTAGCAACATTAAACTCCCATAAAGAGTGAACGCTAAACTTGGAATAGATATAATATTATTTACCGTATATACTCGAGTATAAGCCGAGTTTTTCAGCACAAAAAACGTGCTGAAAAATCCTCCCTCGGCTTATACTTGAGTCACTGTCGGCGCTTGGGTGCTGAGATGGCCCGAGTGCCGACAGGGATGCTTCAGTTATATGCGACTCCTCAGGGAGCGCATATAACTGAAGGCGGAGTCAGCTGACAGCGTCCGGGCACTGTGGTGGCCCAGGCGCTGTCGGCTATCTCTTCACTTGTATGCGACTCCTCCGGAGCGCATACAAGTGAAGAGATACCACTGCGGAGCAGAGCGAGTGCTCCGTGCTCCGCAGTGGACTCCGGGCGGCCGCAAGCAGGCTCGCGGCTGTCCGAAGTTTCCGGCACAGGCATTGTGTGTCATCACACTGCGTGTGCGGCCTGATGACGTCACGTGCTCTGTGCCAAGAAGATGGAGGAGAGTGCGCGGGAGGAGGAGCACCGGGGATCGAGGTAAGTGTTTTTTTTTTTGTTTTAGAACCCTGCCTATACCTGCCTATAACCTGCTTAGGAGGACCTATACCTGCCTATGAGGACCTATACCTGCCTATAACCAGACTAGGGGGACCTATACCTGCCTATAGCCTGCCTAGGGGGACTTATACCTGCCTATAGCCTGCCTAAGGGGACCTATACCTGCCTATAATGACCTATACCTGCCTATAACCTACCTAGGGGGACCTATACCTGCAACTATATACCTGCCTATAATGGGGGGTGGGGACAATAAACTGCCTATACATGCCTATAACCTGCCTATGGGGGGCATTAAACTGCCTATACCAGCCTATACCTGCCTATTTTTAAAATTCACCAGTAGCCGCTGCGTTTTCCACCCTAGGCTTATACTCGTCGTAATAAGCTTTTCCCGGTTTTTGTGGCAAAAGTAGGTGCCTCGGCTTATGCTCAGGTCAGCTTATACTCGAGTATATACGGTATATATATTTGCTATTAGCCCAACTGATCTAAGTTTTCTTCAAATTAAAACGGCAACATAGATCACATAATTGGGGACAATAACTAGCTCAGTATGTGATAAATGAATTCGTTACATAGCTTTTTCGCACATTTATGAATAACGTCTTTTCCTGACGTGCCACAGAAATTCTAACTTCAGCACATTTTATTTACTATAGAACACATGGTATTTGCTCAAGAGCAGAGAAAATTTTTCTTTGTCATTGTGCTGTGAAGTAGATGCTAGGAACAAACTTCGAACAGATGTGATTGGAAAATCAACAGTAAATGGATGTAAACCAGTTTGGGAAAGACACACAGAAGGGCCCAAATAATGTATACCAACTACAAAAGTGGTTATGTCCTTTATATAATCTAAATTAAAAACAAATTGAATGATGGTGGTAATATGTAGTGGCACGATTGCTGAAGCCAGGGCCGGGACAACGTGTAGGCGGAGGTAGGCGATAGCCTAGGGCGCTACCTCCGCCTGTCACGTGGGGGGGTGCTGCGCCGCACATGCAGTCACTCACAGTCAGTGTGTTTTTATTTATTACGGTCCTCCTTGCCGTGCGCTGCGGCTGCGCCTGCAGCAGCTCAGTTTCTCTTACAGCTGCTGCTTGAGCGGCCCGCCCCGCCCCGCCCCTGCCCTCCCTGTCCCCCCCTCTGCTGCGTGACGCCGTCAGTGCCTCAGTCTGATCTGGAGTGGAGACCGAGCCTGGCGCGTGCCTTGCCCCTGAGTGAGGTACCTTATCCACCTATGTCATCATGAATGATGTGTCGGTTTTCTCCCATGCGGCCCGGGCGCGGCATCGGCGCTGTGGCGGTCACGGAGGTAGAGCCGGGCAGAGAGTCTGACTGCCCGACTCAGTACCTCCTGCTCCTGCACACTGGAGACTCCCTACTTCTATTAAAGTGACCATCTCTGGGCTGGGCTGTGAAGGGCTGGGCTGTGAAGGGCTGTGAATGGCTGTGAAGGGCTGGGCTGTGAAGGGCTGGGCTGTGAATGGCTGTGAAGGGCTGGGCTGTGAAGGGCTGTGAATGGCTGGGCTGTGAAGGGCTGGGCTGTGAAGGGCTGTGAATGGCTGTGAAGGGCTGGGCTGTGAAGGGCTGTGAATGGCTGTGAAGGGCTGGGCTGTGAAGGGCTGTGAAGGGCTGGGCTGTGAAGGGCTGGGCTGTGAAGGGCTGTGAATGGCTGGGCTGTGAAGGGCTGGGCTGTGAATGGCTGTGAAGGGCTGGGCTGTGAAGGGCTGTGAAGGGCTGGGCTGTGAAGGGCTGTGAAGGGCTGTGAAGGGCTGTGAAGGGCTGGGCTGTGAAGGGCTGTGAAGGGCTGGGCTGTGAAGGGCTGTGAATGGCTGTGAAGGGCTGGGCTGTGAATGGCTGTGAAGGGCTGGGCTGTGAAGGGCTGTGAATGGCTGTGAAGGGCTGTGAATGGCTGTGAAGGGCTGGGATGTGAAGGGCTGTGAATGGCTGGGATGTGAAGGGCTGTGAATGGCTGTGAAGGGCTGGGCTGTGAAGGGCTGTGAATGGCTGGGCTGTGAAGGGCTGTGAATGGCTGTGAAGGGCTGGGCTGTGAAGGGCTGTGAATAGCTGGGCTGTGAAGGGCTGTGAAGGACTGTGAATGGCTGTGAAGGGCTGGGCTGTGAAGGGCTGCGAATAGCTGTGAAGGACTGTGAATGGCTGTGAAGGGCTGGGCTGTGAAGGGCTGGGCTGTGAAGGGCTGGGCTGGGATGTGAAGGGCTGGGATGTGAAGGGCTGGGATGTGAAGGGCTGGGATGTGAAGGGCTGGGATGTGAAGGGCTGGGATGGGCTGGGATGTGAAGGGCTGGGATGGGTTGGGATGTGAAGGGCTGGGATGGGTTGGGATGTGAAGGGCTGGGATGGGTTGGGATGTGAAGGGCTGGGATGAGCTGGGATGTGAAGGGCTGGGATGAGCTGGGATGTGAAGGGCTGGGATGTGAAGGGCTGGGATGAGCTGGGATGTGAAGGGCTGGGATGGGTTGGGATGTGAAGGGCTGGGATGTGAAGGGTTGGGATGTGAAGGGCTGGGATGGGCTGGGATGTGAAGGGCTGGGATGGGCTGGGATGTGAAGGGCTGGGATGTGAAGGGCTGGGATGTGAAGGGTTGGGATGGGTTGGGATGTGAAGGGCTGGGATGGGCTGGATTGAAGGGTGGGATGGTTGGGATGTGAAGGGCTGGGATGGGTTGGGTTGTGAAGGGCTGGGATGGGCTGGGATGTGAAGGGCTGGGATGGGATGGGATGTGAAGGGCTGGGATGGGCTGGGATGTGATGGGATGGGCTGGGATGTGAAGGGCTGGGATGGGCTGTGAAGGGATGGGCTGGGATGTGAAGGGCTGGGATGTGAAGGGCTGTGAAGGGCTGGGATGTGAAGGGTTGGGATGTGAAGGGCTGGGATGTGAAGGGTTGGGATGTGAAGGGCTGGGATGGGCTGGGATGAGCTGGGCTGTGAAGGGCTGACATGGTGATGTGATCCTGCCGTGTCACATGATATGTAATGCAAACAAATCACATACAGGAGTTATGAAATGAGTGGCAATTCCCCTTTAAGAAAAAAATACCTATGTTACTGAGCAGTTTAGACTTTGGATATTTATATTGTTATGTTAATGTATTACTTGTCTGTATAAAAAAAAGGTTTTATAATGTGTTTAAAATGTTACGAACGAAGAATTGTTAAGAGTTTTGCCTATTTATACTGAGCACTTAAATCTTTGGATATAAATATAATGTTAATGTGATATTTATGTTAATAATGTTTGGATATTAATTGTTTGGATAAAATTTCCTTCGAAAATATGTTTATGTCTCTTATTACAGTAATTTTGAAATCTCAACTACACGCAGTGAGCGGGGGGGGGGGGGCGGGGAATGGAGGCGGGGAATGCGGGGGGGTGGGGGGGGGGGGCGCCGTTTGCCTCCTGTGCCTAGGGCACCAAAATGGATTGTCCTGGCCCTGGCTGAAGCCTCTAAGTAGCCAACAGGAGAGTTGAATTAAAATGGAGGCATGCTCGACTTTCGAACAATGCATTTTGAAGTGCAATGGAAATTTGAAAATATGTATAAAGTGCAACGACAATGGTGACATAAGTTTGGAACAGAACCACCAGTATCATACACATATGTGTTAAAAGGGTTTTCTCTCAACAATGATTGACTTTTATATTTTGGTGGGGGGGGGGGGGGGGGGAAAAAAAA
>JAODAL010067538.1:0-17250 GCA_025379985.1 Phyllomedusa bahiana | reverse complement strand
GTAGGCTGAACGCGTAGGATGATCCCTGATCATGACTCTGAGAGCCATGGCAGCTGAGGAACGCTTGGTGGTTGGCGGAGGAGGAGGAGGCGGAGACAGAGTGTTGTGACAGTGGTTGCAGGCCCGGCGTCAGGTCCCTGGCCTTTTTTTGCCAAGTGTTCCCTCCATTTCAACTCATGCATTCGCTGCATGTGACTAGACATGTTGGTTAACCACTTAAGGTTCTTGCCTATACTTATGCTTTAACGGCAAAGGGCGGCAATATGAAATCGCTGGTTGATCAGAGGCTTGCTGAAAGAAGGCCCAGGCTTGAGAGGTCCTGGACCTTTTTGACGGCGATAAGCGAGGAGCGGGGTTAGCGCTGACCTGGGCTGGCGGAATCATACAGCGGACTTCTCGACCCCGCCCTCGGTCCCTTTATTTTTGTTTTTTTATTTTTTTTTTTTTGTGGGCGGTGACCCCCGTATTGACCACTACCCACATACGTCTTCCTCCTCGTCCACTGATGAAGCCGCTCGCAGCAAATTCCTGCGGAAAAACCATGATAGATCCGCAATGTCGTCATCATAATCATCAACACAGGTGACTTGGTCCCCGTCCTGACTTTCTGCATCCAGAAGCTTGCGGGCCTACAACAAGGGGCAACTGCAAGGCGTTAGCCCCGACCGCCCGGGATTTTTGCCGATTGACCGGCTTCCTTCACCTCCTCTATGGATCAGTAAAAAACTGGGTGTCAGAGGCAGAGAAAATCATCCTTTTTGGCCTCTGATCATTTAACATGCCTTCAGACACCCCAACCACATTTTGTCTCAAAGGGACTTCAGAAAATGGATTATCCACAGTGGTGGGATAAACGAGTGTTGACAATTTGGGCTGCTTCATGTTGGACAGAAGCTGATGATGCTGATGGACCGACATTGTGGCGTGACTGCGAGGACGAGAGTGAGGTAAAGACTGCTAGATGGCAAGGTTTCATTAACCACTGAAGGACAGATGGCGAAGATGTTCCTTTACTTATATTTCAACAAGGCCCTGACCCAGCGATGACAGGCCTGACGGTACTGCTTGCAACTGACGATCCGCTGGCATGCGTTTGTTGTGTCGCCACACTGGAAGGAGCACCTTCTCCTTCCGTACCTCTACCTCCCAATGTGCTACCCCCCCTCTTTTGCTCGCTTACCACCTGCATTGTCGCTCCATGTTCAGAATATATTAAAATTGAGAAGGTATGGAAGAGTTTTAGAAAGTCTCTATTAAAAGACGGCACATCACAGTGCTATACACACATCCCTCATAATACAAAACAAATTGCTGGAATCAAATTTAAAACTGGCAATGTGTCCTATCAACAAATTCTACTGGACTGTGCAAAAGTCCAAAAAACATGTATCTGTTATTTTTGATATAATAAAAAACTGTATTTCTTGCACCTTTCAATTCACCTGTGTGAATATATAAATGTCTTGTTTTAAGATTACGTAGATGCTGCGTGGGAATGAACAGTGCATTGGGTGCGCAAAAGTCAAAAAACACTAACTATTATGTTTTGATATAATATACTGTATTTTTTTTGCACCTTTCAATTCACCTAGTGGTGAATATAGAAATTGCTGTTTTTAAAGATTTACGTAGATTCTGCTGTCAATGAACAGTGATGGGTGCGCAAAAAGTAAAAGAAAAAAAACACGTAACTGTTATGTTTTTATATAATAAACGTAATTTTTTGCACCTTTCAATTCACACTGTGATGAATAAAGAACTGCTGTTTTAAGATTTACGTAGATGCTGCGTCAATGAACATGCTGGGTGCGCAAAAAGGTCAAAAACACGTAACTGTAATGTTTTGTTAAAATAGCTTGTATTTTTTGCACATCAAACCTTCATTCACCTGTGGTGATTATAGGAATGCTGTTTTAAGAATTTACTAGATGCTGCGTTCAATGAACAGAGCTGGGTGCGCAAAAGTGCAAAAAAACACGTAACAGTTAATGTTTTGATATAATAACTGTATTTTTTTTGAACCATTCCAATTCACCTGTGGTGAATATAAGAATTGCAGTTTTAAGATTAACGTAGATCTGCATCCAATGAACCAGTGCTGGGAGCGCAACAGTCCAAAAAACACGTAACTGTTATTTATTTAATATTAATAAACGGTATTTTTTGCACCTTTCAATCACCTGTGGTGAATAAAGTAATAGCTGTTTTAGAGATTTTCGAAGACGCTGCTTCAAATGAACAGTGAGAGGGTGGCAAAAGTCAAAAACACGTAACTGTTTATGTTTTGTTAAAATAAACGGTATTTTTTGCACCTTTTCAATTCACCTGTGGTGGAATATAGAATTGCTGTTTTACGATTTACGTAGATGCTGCGTCAATGAACAGTGCAGTGGAGCGCCAAAAGTCAAAAAACACGTACTGTTATGTTTTGATATAATAAACTGTATTTTTTGCACCTTTCAATTCACCATTTGGTGAATAAAGAATTGCTTTTTAAGATTTACTAATGCAAGCTCAATGAACGATGCTGCGTAGCGCAAAAGTCAAAAAACACTTAACTGTTTATGTTTTGTATATATAAACTGTATTTTCTGCACCTTTCAATTCACCTGGTGTCGAATATAGAATTTGCTGTTTTAAGAATTTACTTAGATGCTAGCGGCCGTCCAATGAACAGTGCCTGGGTGCGCAAAAGTCAACAAAACACGTAACTGTTTATGTTTTGATATAAATAAACTGTATTTATTGCACACTTTCAATCACCTGTGGTGAATATAGAATTGCTTTTTTAAGATTTACTTATATGCCTCGCGTCATACAGTGGCTGGGTGCGCAAAAAGTCAAAAAACGACATAACTGTTATGTTTTGAATATAATAAACTGTATTTTTTTCACTCCTTTCAATTCGACCTGTGGTGAATATAGAATTGCAGTTTTTATAAGATTAACGAGATGCCAGCGTCAATGAACAGTGCTGGGTTGCGCAAAATTCAAAAAAACACGTAACTGTTATGTTTGATAAAATGAAAACGGTAATTTTTTTGCACTTTCAATTCACCTGTGTGAATATAGAAATAGCTGTTTTTAAGATTTACGTAGATGCTGCGTCAATGAACAGTGCTGGGGTGCGCAAAAGTTCAAAAAACACACTAACTGATATGTTTTGATATAATAAACGGTATTATTTTGCACCTTTTCAATTCACCTGTGGTGAATATAGAATTGCTGTTTTAAGATTTTACGTATATGCTTCGCGTCAATGAACGCTGATGCTTTGGTGCGCAAAAGTCAAAAACACGTAACTGTGATGTTTTCGTACAATACACGGTATTTTTGTCACCAAACAACCTTTGCTGCTACAAGATTGGCATGTTTTAATTTAAGTGCAAAGGTGTGGAAATCAACAGTCACAGGTGTATTGTGTAAATTTGAACACCTATCTGTAATGTATTACTGATATACAAGTGGGAGTTTTGCAGCTAACAAAGAGACCTACTGCAGTTACCTAGAAAATTTATGTTTATCCAATATAAGTTCAGGTTGCCCAATATCCAGGAAATATTTCAATAGCAAACTGTTTAATAATAAAGAGACAAAAAAGAATAATTTTTTGCTTTTAAAATTTTGTTTTTTATTTATTTTTAAAAAAAAAAAATTTTTTTTTTCTTTAATTTTTTAAATTTGAAATAAAATATATAAAAATTTTTTATTAAAAATAAAAAAAAAATTTTATTTTAAAAAAAAAATTAAATATAAATAATTTTTTTTTTTATTTTTTTTTTATTTTATTCTTATTTTCCACCTACCATGTCTTCACTAAGTCATTGGTGGAACTTAATCCAGAGTTTCTTATAATATAGCGTGTCTGTGGTTCGCCCCGGGCCCCCCCTCCCCCCCCCCGCCTCCCACCGCCGTGAATTTACAGTGGTAGATTCTGCTTTAAAATTCACTAGCTAACTACATAAAATGGTCAAATCCCGAATCTAACTAAATTGGAAGGATCACAGCTAATAGTAAGAGGGTTTTCTCTGTGCAAAATAGACTAATTTTTTCGCTGAGCTGTTTTGGCCACAGGCAGAGCGCAGGTCCCTATCCCTGATGAGACGCTGAGAGACACTGAGGCTGAAACGGAAACGCTGTTCTATGTAAAAAGAGGTCATGTATTTTTCCAGCAATCGCAACCATACACATCCCAGTCATGACGTCGCACACACATCTCACCCTGCTCCTATTCTGTAATCTGATTTCTGGCCGCCAAAAATTACAGGAATCCGCCGAAAAAGGCCAATCTTAATAGATGATGTACCAAATTTTTAACCTTAAATTTATCCGAATGATCTGGAAATTGTCGATCACCATTATAAAACCTGGCCGAATTCAACTTTGAGTCGATAAAAATCGCGTCAAATCACTACAACAATATTGCTTATTTGTAGTTTAAACAAGACATAGGTCCATCAAGTCCAACCTATAATCATACCATGTTGATCCAGAAGAAAGCAAACACTCCTGAGGTGGATGCCACGTGTCCCATACTAGAGGAAAAAAACTGAAATACGATAAGTAAAATAAATCCCTAGATCAATGTCCTGCTCTAGAAACCTAATACTCATAACTTGTAATATATTTTTTCAAGAAAGACATCCTGGACTTTCTAGAATTTGTTCAATACATTGTCACAAAATTATATAACAGAGAACTGCACAGTTTCAGTAAAGTTGACTATGATTTATAAACATGTTCAAGGGGGAACACTGTGGTACCCCATTGGTATCTGCAGCCCAGTCAGAGTATGTCCATTTACCCCTTTCCATCCGGTATCGGTACATCAAGAACACAGTGGGAGGACCAGGAGTAGAGCCTGTGTGATTGGCACATGTAACCAGTTGTATATTAACTCACTAAATGTCGCTGTCAGTTGTGACCACACATAAAAAAGGAATGACATAGGGAGGGGGCTCCCTGTGTCTCCATTGGTACCCCGTAGCATGATCACGAGGTGCAGATGGCTTCGATAACAACCTGGAAGCCTAACAAATGCTTCTGGGTTATTTGTGTCATCACCGCACTGGCCGTGGTGATTGACAGTAATACAGTGCAGTACAAATGTTTAACTATCACCAGTGTTTAACTATCACTGAGTGTAAATCCCTATAGGGAAAAGTCGAAAAAGTGAAAAAAGGTGTAAAGAAAATGAAAAAACTCACACATACACAAAAGGTAAAACATACACACCATTCCTCAGTTAAAAATCCGATTCACCCTAAAAAGATCAAAACTAAAAAAGTACACATATTAGGTATCGCTCTGTGCGTAACAAATTAGCCTATAAATCTGTTAAGTTATCAAACCTGCACAATGAACACTATAAAAAAACAATGGCAGAATTGACATTTTTGATCAACCGGCTGAATAATAAGTGCTCAAAAAGTCATATAAATACTAAAATGGACCGAACATCAGTTCTTCCCACAAAAAACCTTAATAAAGCTCTATAGATGGAAAAATAAAAAAAAATATTGTTACCAGAATACAGCAATGCATAAACATTGTTTTACACAATAAAAACACTTTTTTTAAGTGCTACAACATAAAAAAGTATATAAATTAGGTATCATTGTAATTTTATCGGCCCACAGAGTAAACCTAACATGACATTTATAACGCACGGTGAGCGCTGTAAGATATATTAATGAAAAACACTATCAGAATTGTGAGAATATTACTTCATTCTCTGCCTCACAAAAAGTCATGTGTCCACCAAAATGATACCAATGAAAACACCAACAAGCCTTTATTCATTTCCATATACAGAAAATAAAAACTAAGTTATGGCTCTTAGAATATGATGATATAAAGATACAATTTGTTACAAAAGCATTCCTATTATATAAAAATAGTAAAACATAAAAAACTATATGACATTTATAACAAAGTTATCATGTAATTTATACCGCATGGCAAACGTAAAAGTGAAACCCAAGACAATGGTGGAGTTGCTGTTTTTTTCCATTTTCATGGTCCAATGCTAAAAACAACTGTGAAACACAGACCAGCATGCACTATACACCCCGATATTAATTCCCTAAGGGTGGTGGCTTCTGGAAATTTTCACCTGTACTGATAGTTTGGGGGCTTTACAAATGCGACATGGCACTCACCAAAATCTGCGTTCCAAATGGCGCTCCCTCCCTTGTACATCCTGCCATGCTTCCATGCTCCTGCTAAGACCCTCATGTAGGGTATTGCTGAACTTGCAAGAAATTGCGGGGATTTTTTCCAGGATTCCTTGTGAAACTGAAATATTTTCAGCTGAAACTGCATGTAATTAGCAAAAATTAAATTTTCCATTTCTACAGCCTAATGCTAAAATGTCTGTGAAACACATGTGGGATCAATATACTCACTGTTGTTTCCAGAATGAGGGTTTTTAGGGTTTTATTTTAAGTTTTGGCACCTTCAGGTATCTGCAAAACCTGTAATGGTGCCTAAAAAAATACAAAAAATGTCACCTCCACTTTGCTTCAACTCCTGCAAAATACCTGGAGATTTAAATACATTAAGGGGTGCAGTTTCTTTTTGTGGAATCATTTATAGGTGTGTCTAATATACAGGACTAGTGTTGAGCGATTATTATCGAACAAATTGAAATCGGGCACTGTTTATAATGGTGATCTGATTTTTAGATCAAGCAATAATTAAGGTTAAAATCCTGTGCATCATCTATTAAGATCAGCGGCCATTTTTGGCTGCTTCCCCTGTCTTTTTGGCGGCCAGCAAATCAGCTTACAGAATAGAGCAAGAGTGGAGATGTGTTAGTGCGATTCATGACTCGGGGGATGTGTTGTTGCGATTGGCTGGAAAATCACATGACTCGTTTTTACATAAACGCGTTTCCCTTTTCCTTTTCATCCTCAGTGTCCTCTCAAGCGTCTCAGAGCAGAAGACTTGCGCTCTGCTTGTGACCAAAGCACTCAGCGAAATTATTATATTTCTTCACAGAGAAACCGTCTACTATTATAAGCAGTGATCCTTACAATTTAGGTTAGATTAGATAATGAAGATTTTTAGTATTGTTAGGTAGAGAATTTTAAAGGAAGCATCTACCGCTGTAAATCACGGGAGGAGGCGGTGGGGCCCCCGCGTGGCGAAACAAGACACGCACTATAAAGAATACTGGATAAAGTTTCACCAAGACTTTAGAGTAGACAATGCACTTCAATAGCTTTAATTGATTAACAGTTTTTCTATTGAAATTTTCCTGGATATTGTGGCATGCCTGAACCTATAGGAAACACAAGATTTAACTAGATAACCTGCAAATCTCTTTGTTAGTGCAAAACTCCACTTTTATTATCAGTATAATCATTTCAGATAGGTGTTCTTTTTCAATTTTGCAATTCCACCTTTGTTGATATATCCACCTTGCACTTAATTTTGTATCCAGCAAATTTATAGTCAGCAACATGTTCATTGAAAGGTGCCAAAAAGACTGTATGATATCGAATAATAAGCTCTATAAAGAATACTGTGTATAAAGTTCACACCAAGACTAAGGTAGACATTGCACCCAATAGCATTATTATTAAACAGTTTTCTATTGAAATATTTCCTTGATAAAGGACTGCCTGAACTTTATATAAGGACTACACATCTTTTCTAGTAACTGCAGGTCTCTTTAGTTAGGGCTGCAAAACTCCAACTTTTATTATCAGTATACATTTAATGATAGGTGTTCATTTTCAATTTTTGCAAATCCCACCTTGTTTTATATAACGTCACCTTGCACTTAATTTTGAATCCAGCAATTTTATAGTCAGCACAGGTGAATTGAAAAGTTCCAAAAATATCTTGTATTATACGAATACATTACAGATACGTGTTTTTATATACTTTAGCGGCACTACAGCTTTGTTCATTGAGGCAGCTTTGCACTTAAAATCCGAAATACAGCAATTATGTCACCCATACAGGTGAATTGAAAGTTTGCAAAAAAAATACTTGTATTATTACGAATACATTTTAGATACGTGTTTTTTGACTTTTTGCGCAGGCCATCTTTGTTTGAAGATCTACATTTTGGCAGTTAAATTTGAATCCACAATTTTGTAGCACCACAGGTGAATTGGATTGGTGCCCTAAAAATACCTTTTTATTATCCGAATACATTTCAGATACGGTGTTTATTCAGTCTTTGCGCAGGCCAGCTTTGGTTGATATATCTTACTTTGCAGTTAAATTTTGAATACAGAAATTTGATAGCACCACAGTGAATTGTGAAGGCAGGTGCCAAAAATATCCTTGTATTAACAGAATACATTTCAGATACGTGTTTTTTTCACTTTGGCGCAGGCCAGCTATTGGTTGATATATCTACCATTGCAGTTTATAATTTGAATCCATCAATTTGTTTTTGGTTTGAGGGATTTGATAATAGTCTGTGTTTTGCCGTCTTTTAATAAGAGACTTTCCAAAACTCTTCATACCTTTCTCAAATTTTTATATTTCTTGAAATGGAAGCTAAATTTAGGTGTTCAGCCGACAAAGATGGGGGTAGACATAGAGGTAGGGTAATAGAGAAGGTTGCTCCCATCCAGTGGCTGGCGGACAACACGCATGCCATCGATCGTCAGTTTTGCAGGACCGTCATGCCTGTACATCGCTGGGTCAGGCCCTGTGGAATCCACAGTATCGAACCAGCATATCGCCAATCTGTCCTTCAGTGGCTTTAATGCAACCTGCATCTATCAAATCATACCTCCTCCGTCCACCCGAGTCACCGGCCACAAATGCGTCATCAGCATCACCATCACCGTCCAACAATGAAGCAGCCCAAATGTCAACTCGAGTACCCACACTGTGGATAATCCATTTCCCATGAAGACCTCTTTGATGGACAAAATGTGCAGTTTGGGGTCAGAAGGCATGTTAAAAGATCAAGAGGACAAAGATGATGATTTCTCTGCTCTGACGGCCCAGTTACTGATGCCATCAGAGGAGGAGAATGTGGAAGTCGGCTCAATCGGCAAAAATCCCGGGCGGGTCGGGGCAAGGCCTGCAGTCCCTCTTGCTTGTAGCCCGCAGCTCCTGGATGCAGAAAGACAGGACGACGAAGATCACCTGTGTATGATGATGATGACGACGATTGCGATCCAACGTGGTCTTTTTCAACAGAATTGGCATTGCGAACCGCTTCATCACTGGATGAGGAGGAAGACAATGTGTAGTTTCAGTACGGTTCCTCTCTTCCTCACAAAAGGGAGAGGGCGGTCGCAGAGTCCGCTGATATGATTCCGCCAGCCACAAGGGTCATAAGCGCAAACCCCTCTCCTCGCTATCGCCGTCAAAAAGTTCCATGACCTCTCAAAGCCTTGGGCCTCCTTTGACCAAGCCTCTCTCCGATTCACCCAGCGATTGTCATATGCCCGCCTATGTCCCCCCCCCGTAAACGCAAAATAAGAGGCAAGAACCTTAGGTGGTTAACCACCACCAACATGAAAGTGCCACATGGCAGCGAATGCATGAGTTGAATGGAGGCAACACTTGCCAAAAAAGACGCAGACCGACGCCGGGCCTCCAACCACTGTTCACACCCTCTTGTCTTCCCGCCTCCTCCTCCTCTTCCACCACCAAGCGTTCCTCGCTGCCCATGTCTCTCAGATCATGATCAGGGATCATCCTCCGCTTCACCCTTCACCGTTGCCCCGAGTACCACCAGCACCACCAAGACCCATCCTTAACCCTTCTCCTCTCCTGCCAGTTTGACGGACCTGCACTGCCGTACAGTTGCCATCTAGCAGCCACCTTCTTTCTTCCAGGTTTGGGAAGGCAAAGGAAACACTTTAACCCAAACCTTCCCAAAGCCAAAACCTGAATTCGCATTGCCAGGCCCTTTTGCCTTGGAAATGTTGCCTTTCCGTCTGGTGGACCCAGATGGGTTCCGCCACGGTCATGGCCCTTGCCTGCCCCAATACCAATGCCGAGCAGCATTTCTTTGCCAAAAAGCGTCCCTGCCCTGAGCCAGCCACGTGTCATCTAAAATTTTCAAGCACGTTGTCTGCAATCTGAGGCCGGTAAAGTCCTTCTGACCACCGAACATGGACTTATAAGCACGGCCAAGGCCGCTATAATCTCTGGTGACAGGCTCACTGGGTGAGCCTTGGGGGTGGAGTTCTCTAAGGGTGACGGTGGCTCACACAGACCTCGCGCAGCGGTTTTAAATTTTCTTCAAAACTACCGCAGGGATGAGTTCAGGTTCTTCCCCCAAGGTCCTCTGGTGCATCAATATTCCCAGAGAAACCAGGCCGTTGTTGAAAATTAATAAATCTGTCTTGGAGACCCGTCCACTCAAACACAGGTAGGAGCTGTTGACGGCACTCCGCAATTGAATACCCAGATCGCTGCTTGGTTTGCCTAAGAACCTTGTGCCAGTGCTAAGTTGGGTGTGCGATAATGGCGAAATCTGCTGGCCGGCCCTTACAGATCGTAGGCTTGGGAGCACATATCCCTTCGCCTGGCACATGACATTAGAGCCTTGTCGGTCCAGCTAAATTTCTAAAGAAGCTAACCGGGTCCTGGACTGCCTGCGATGAAGGCTCGAATCTAAGTCTTTCGCACGTCCGCCGTTCGCGGCCAAAACCCAGCTGATCGTCCCGCCTGGCTAGCTTGCAGCATCAGCTCTGCCTCCTCCGTCTCAATAGTTGACGTTGGCAACACGCTGGAATTCCACCTCCACACTGCTCCAAGCGATTTGGTTCAGCAGCGCAATTCTATTACGCAGTAAGAATGACACATGTCATGACAAGCAGCGGTGCGACCTACGGGTGTTGAAGCCACCTAGAGGGAGGCAGGTGAAAGAGCTTGCAGCATCCTTGCCGATTTTTGAATAACCACCAAAATGGTCAGTGCTGGACAATGCCCTTGTCATCATGACATTGTGGTGAGCTTAGTCTGGAACGATCGATGGTACACTCTAAAACAACAGGGTCCCGCCAGCGACGGAGGAGGAGACGGACACAGATTCAGACACGAGTGCCTATCTCTCCGTCAAAATCCACCAAGCCCGACATTTTCAACAATTTTCATCGGTCTTCATTAGGCAGTGTTCGGTGTCCAAAGCTAGAGCAAGGTGGCGGCATCACTCACAGGGTGCATCATCTCAGCCAAGTCAGGGCTGTGTTGAAGCTTTGCCGAGGCTGTGGGGGAAGGATGTAGGAGAGAGAGGAGGTATTCCTAGACACCGAGATTTTACCTGGCGACGAAGCTGACTTCCTGCCTTGGAAAAGAGGTTTGCGCGAATTTGTAGTCTGAGGAGAAGATGAGTGAAGATCAGTTTGCAGTGCCACCTCGACCCCAGATGTCATAGGAGAATCAAGGCTCCATCTCACACATGAGTGGCTTGGATGCACCATTTTTTTTTTTCCTCCAACATGATCCTCGCATTAAGTCCAACAAATAACAAACAGTTGCTTGGGTGTGGTCCCACCCTCCTGGATCCCCCGTTACAAAACAAAACACAGCTACATTTCCTTCCACCCACCCAAATTAGAGAGTAAAATGCAAGGAAATGGAGACCATGCTGATTATCAACTGGAGACACTTTTTGCGTCTGCTTCAAGTTCCCCAAAAAGTCACATTGGAACCAACATCAGCGACGTGACAGCAGAAAAGGTGCCAAGTAGGTGTATCGGCAGCAGCAGGCAAGGTGGCAGAATCCTAATGGGTTGACCCCTCTGGCAATCATGTTACCACCTCACCAACGCATCGCAAATGCAGGGCACACATCCAACACATAGAGAACCTGCTTAACATCATGGTGCACCTACTATCTGCGTTCAAACAACCGGTGTTTTGTATGTGATTCCTGGACCAATAAGACTTCTTTCTGCGTATCCAAAAATTGGATGAATGGCCCGAGCTGGCTCGTCACGCCATAGAGGGTGTCCTTGCCCAGCATCCAGCGATCATAACGTTAGCGGGACCTTCAGCACAGCGGAGGATCATACAGACAAACGCATCCGGGCCCCCCGGGTCTTTTCTCACAGATAATGTGGGTAACTTTTGGACTTTCATCAAGATGATCATGCATGAATCTTCTGAGTGAAGTTGTGGCCCCAATTGCCGAACGTCCACCGATTATTAGCCGGTCTACTTCACATTCCTCTTCCAAACAGAAATGTTCCTCTTGAAAAATGGTTTTTTAAAAAAAAATGATCAGTATTCTACTGCAATTTTTATTCTCATTTCCCAACATATCATTTTGGCGGTTTTCTGTTATGAGACTGTAAAAGACAGCAAGTGTTTTCAATGACACACCGTTTTGCATTACCACTTTATCTTTAGAAGTTTTCTTCGCATTGTGTCAATGTTTTTAGTAGGTCATGTTTGCTGTGTAATACAGCTGATAATTATGTGTCCTTTGGAACAAGAATATGGGATTTTAAGTGTCTTTTCTCCCTCAGGAATTTTTAATAGTGCGTCTGAGAAGTACATATTTATAATTTTTTGGGGTCATGTTGCCTGTGAGATATACAGCAATAATCATGTTCCTTTTGGAACAGAAATGTGGCTTCTAAGTGCTTTTCCTCTCCTCAACCATTTTTAACAGTGGCTGAGACTTCATATTTATAATTTTTTGGGGTCATGTAGCAGTGAGAAACATCAATAATCATGGTCCCTTTTGGAACAGAAAATGTGGCTTTCTAAGTGGCAATTTCTCCCTCAAACAAATTTTTTTAACAGTGCTGAGAAGACAGTTTTTTATACATTTTTTTTGGGTCGATGCTGCTTTGAAATGCAGCAATACTACAGGTCTATTAAAAAAAAAAAAAATGTTGTTTCTAACAGACATTTGTTACTTCTACATTGTCCCAAAGTGGCTCCAAGGGTCAATGTTTTTAATTTTTGGAGGCATTTTGCTTTGAAATTCAGCTATGACTACAGGTCCTATTATAAAAAAAAAAAAATAAATGTGTCTAACAGACATTTGTTTCTTCACAATTATCAAGAGTGTGCTCAAGGGTGATGGTGCTGTCCAGAAACAGGAAAATGGTAGGACAACGTTAATTGACACATATAGCTAAAATGACTTGTTTTGCAAATCTTTAACATAGCTTTCATCCCTGTATGTGAGACAAGTCCATTTAATGACAATTAAAAAAAGAAGTAAACAAATGACATGGTGGGAATCCATCCTATTTTAAAAATGTGTTTTCTTTTCTAGAATTAAAGTACTAAAAAGACTGCATTGGTACAAAATATCTGGATAAAAAATTCCTCTGAATTGTACAAGGGATGTACAGAAAACTTGACCAGAAATGTAGGTTTTATTCCAGGAAGGACATGGAGTAGGAGCATGGACAGAGAACGAAAGTACAGAACAAATTTCCTCTCCAGCACCAGCTACGTGAGTAAAACTAAGAAAAAGAATAGTGCCAAGATAAAGGGCACCTGGGTGGAGCAGAAGCGTTAACAACCAGTATTTCCAGTAAAGCTCAATTTGGACCGCACTCAAACGTATGAGCAAAGCACAAGCCCAGTGACCTGGACATTAAAATGACCCATGGAAAGACTACAAATTGTGGTGGTTGAAAGACTCCTTTTTTCCGGAACTTTTAAAAATGTGTGGGGACAAGCAATGATATGGGCTCATTCAGTGGCCCAAAACAAGTATAGTCAATGACCATTTGCAACAAAAAATGGAGGTTGAAATGGACCCTATTTCCGCACTTTTAAATCTGGGGGTCCAAGCCAGGTTTGGGGCTTAGCTGTGGCCCAGGACCGGAAAAGTCAAGTTCCAGTGGAACCTAAAATTGGTGGTTGAAAGACTCCTTTACCCCGGCCACTTATGAATCCTGGGGTGTCCACAGTTTAATGGTCATTTCAGTGGTACAGGATAGATATAGTCAATGTCCAGTGAAACTAAAATGGTGGTTGAAAGACTCCAGTTTTCGCTCCCGGTACGTTTGAATCTGTTGGTCAGACGAGGTTTAATGTCAAGTCGCGGTAACAAGGACCAACATAGTCAATGTCCGTTGAAACTAAACGTGGTTGGTTGAAAGACTCCTTTTTTTCCCTTCGCTGCACTTTTTAAATGTGGGTCCATGCAGTTTTGTGGGCTCATGCTGTTGCCCAGGACATGTAATGATTCAATGTCCATGAAAACTATAAATGGTAGGTTTGAAAAAGACTTTCCTTTTCCCGGCAGTTTTGAATACTGGGGGCAAACAGTTTAATTGTCTTTCTTCTGCAGTACAGGACAGATATAGTCAATGTCCAGTGAAACTAAAGATGGTGGTTGAAAGACTCCTTTTCCTCTCTTCCCGCACTTTTGAATCTGGGGGCAGACGGTTTAATGGTCATTCTGCCGTAACAGGACAGAATATAGACAATGATCCAGTAAACTAAAATGTGTTTGAAAGACTCCTTATTTTCCGGCACTTTTGATTCTGGGGGTCCAACAGGTTAAGGTCATTCTGCAGTACGGACAATTATTCCAATGTCCAGTGGAAACTAAAATGGTGTTTGAAAGAACTCCATTATTGTATTTTCCCGGCACTTATTAATCTGGGGGTGCATGCAGAGTTTGGGCGTTAAGCTGTGGCCCAGGACAGTATAGTCAATGTCCAGTGAACCTAAAAATGGGTGGTTGAAAGACCTCCTTTTCGCCCGGGGCGACTTTTTGAATCTGGGGTCAGACAGGTTTAAATGGTCATTCAGTGTTACAGGGACAGATATAGTCAATGTCCAGTGAAACTAATAATGGTGGTTGAAGAGCCTCCATTTTCCCCGCCGGTAACTTTTGAATCTGTGGTCAGACAGGTTTAATGGCATTCTGCGGTACAACGACAGACATAGTCCAATGTCAGTGAAACTAAAGTGGTGGTGAAAGACTACTCCTTTTTCCGGCACATTTTAAATTGGGGGTCCATGGCAGGTTTGGGGCTCATGCAGTGGCCCAGGACAGGAATATTCGAATTGTCAGTGAAACTAAAATGGTGTTGAAAGACTCCCCCTTTTCTCCCGGCAGTTTTTGAATCTGGGGGTCCAAACAGGTTTTAATTGGTCATTCTGCAGGTACAGGACAATGGAAATAGCAATGTCCAGTAAACTCAAATTGTGGTTGAAAGAACTTCCTTTGTCCCGGCACTTTTTGAATCTGGGGGCCACAGACAGGTTTGAAATGGTCATTCTGCGGTACAGGACAGAGTAAAATCCAATGTCCAGGGAAACTAAAAATGGTGGTTTGAAATGACTCCATATTCCGGCACTTTGTTGATTTCTGGGGTCAGACAGGGTTTAATGGTCATTCGCAGTCAGGACAGATATAGTCAATGTCCAGTGAAACTAAAATGGTGTTTGAAAGACTCCTTTTCCAGGCACTTTTGAATATATGAGGTCATGCCAGGTTTGAGGCTCCATGCTGTGGCCCAGACATTAGTGTCAATGTCCCAGTGAAAACTAAAATGGTGGGTTGAACGACTCCTTTTTCCGCACTTTTAAATGTGGTGTCATGCAGGTTTGGGTCTCATGCTGTGCGCCAGGACAGGGACAGTATATATCCAATTAAACTAAAAAGTTGGTTGAAATGACTCCTTTTCTGTCACTTTTGAATCTTGGGGGCATCAAGGTTTGGGCTTCATGGCAGTGGCCCCAGGACATGTATAGTCCCAATGGTCCAGTGAAACTAAAAATGGTGTTGAAAGACCTCCGTTTTTCCCCCGGCCATTTTAGAATCTGGGGGTGTCATCAGGTTTTGGGGCACTCATGCTGCGTTCCAGGACAGGGATATTCAATATCCAGTGCAAGAAAGATGATTGGTTCAAACGATACTGCCGTTCTGTCACTTTTTAATTTGGTGGGTTAAGCAGGTTTAAGTGTCATGCGGTGGTACAAGACAGGGGATAGTGAATGTTGTGTGTTTTTTTTTCTGTGGCTTTAATAACCTAAGTGTGTTTTGCTAAGATGTAGCACACGTATCCATTTGACTGTTGTGGATGTTAATTCCAGCTTCACCCAGCCCTGTTTGGGTGTAAGAATGAAGGTTGTTGCTCTCCCATAGACTGTTAATGGTCATCGCTCCTAATCGACTTCATGCAGACGTAATCGACTATCTTGTCGCTGATGCCGACTATCGACCATCGACCCGATGTCGATGGCCAACGCAATCGATCAACACATTCAGGACGCTTAAAATAAAATCAGAAATGGACTGGTCCCCAAATAAAAAAATGTGCTTCAAATTGCTTGAAATTTTTGAAAAAAATTTGCAAAAAATTTCCCCCCCCCAAAAAATTTATGGTTTAAATAAAATGGCATATGGTTTGATTTTATTTAGAAACGTTTTTGGGGGTGTTCTAAATTCTTGGGTTTGGGCTCCCCATGGACATTGCAAAAATTTAAAAAAATTTTTTTCACAAAAGTGACACGTCACTTTAAAACATGAGGTTAGCCTAAAGCTCAAAAGGGGGTTTAATTTAAAAAACCTGGGTTTGGGGGTGTATGAATGGGTAATGTTTTCGACACCCCCTTTTTTAAAAATTTTCTGCACCTTTCTTTCCCCTTTTGGGGGGGCCCTCCCCAAATTTGTCAGAGCAAAGTGTCAAAAACGTTTATCGCGGATGTAGGGCTCTCGTTGGCTGCTAAAAAACACATAACCCTGTTTTATTTTTTATTGGGGTTTTGAATGCCCTTTTTTAGCTCACTCTCTGTACCCATATTTTTTAAAAAGTGGTTTTTTTGGGAAAAAAATTTTTATTTTTTGGGGGTTTTGGGGGTTCTTTAAATTTTATACCACAACCCTTTTTTATAAACTCCTATAAAAGAAAAAATATTTTAAATTGTGGTTGGGGGAAAAAATTTTACGAAAAAGGAGAAAAGTTAAAATTTTTGGGAGTTTTGGGGGTGAAATTTCCTTTCACATATACCGTGCGTTATTGTCCCTGCAGATGTATATCCCGAAAAAAAGAGTTCTCCCCTTTTTGCTAAATTTTTACTCAATGTTTAAAGAGTGTAATTTTGCCGTTTTAGGTCCACATATCACTGAAATATATCATTGTGTTTTTTGATCCAAAAAATTTATATAATATATTTTATATATATATAATTTTATATATATAATATTTTATAAATCTCTTTTTATTTAAAATTTTAAACTTGTGCCTTTCGCAGAGCTATTAAAATTTAGCTTTTAAACATTTGGGGGACAAATAGAGGGGAGGGAAGCAAGCAAGGAGGGGCAAAAGGAAGTGG
>JAODAL010067537.1:0-17250 GCA_025379985.1 Phyllomedusa bahiana | reverse complement strand
TTTTGTGCCGGAAAAAGGAGTCTTTCAACCACTTTTTAAATTTGAACTGGACATTGATTACCTGTCCTGGGCCACAGCATGAGCCCCAAACCTGCATGACCCCACATTTAAAAAAGTGCGGAAAAGGAGTCTTTCAACACCATTTTAGTTATGGACATTGACTTAATTTTCCTGGGCCACAGCATGAGCCCCAAACCTGAAAGACCCCCACTTTTAAAAAAGTGCCGGAAAAAAAAAAGGAAGTCTTTCCCCACCTTTTTTAGTTTCACGGGGACATTGACTATACCTGTCCTGGGCCACAGCATGAGCCCAAAACCTGCATGACCCCCACATTTAAAAAAGTGCGGAAAAAGGAGTCTTTAAACCCACCATTTTAGTTAACTGGACATTGACTATACCTGTCCGGGGCCCACAGATGAGCCCCAAACCTGCATGACCCCAAACATTTAAAAATTGCCAGTAAAAAGGTGTCTTTCAACCACCTTTTTAGTTTCACTGGACATTGACTATCCCTGTCCTGGGCCACCAGCATGAGCCCCAAAACCTGCATGACCCCCACATTTAAAAAGTGCCGGAAAAAGGAGTCTTTCAACCACCATTTTAGTTAATGGACATTTGACTATACCTGTCCTGGGCCACAGCATGAGCCCCAACCTGCATGACCCCCACATTTAAAAAGTGCCGAAAAAGGAGTCTTTCAACCCCCAATTTTAGTTACTGGACATTGACTATCCCTGTCCGGGGGCCACAGCATGACCCAGGGCCCGGAGGTTACGTGGGTGCGGTAGAAAGCCCAGGTGGCGTCCGTCATCTATTAAAACGCAGGTTAAAATGCCCCTGATGAGCAGCAACGAAAAACTGTCTTTGCTGAAGCAGGTGCGGATAGCGGAAGTGTGAGAACTCCACCCTTCCATCTGTACACAGTCAATACCTGGGTAGCGCTTGCCCCTTTATGAGTTTTGGACCAATTGAGCTTCACTTGGAAATACTGGTGGTTAACGCTCCTGTTACACCCAGGTGCCCTTTATCTTGGCATTCTTTTTCTCTTTTTTACTCAACGTGCTGGAGGAAATGGTCTCTGTACTTTGTTCTCTGTCCTTTGTTTCCATACTCCATGCCCTATAATAACCTACATTGGTCAATTTTTCCCTGTCCCTCCCCTTGTACAATTCAGAGGAAATTTTTTTTAACAGCTAGTTGGTACATGCAAGTTTTTTAGTACTTTAATTCTGAAAACACATTTTTAAAATAGGATGGAATCCCACCCTGTCTTTGTTTCTCTTTTTTTCATTGTATTAAATGGGTTGTCTCAATACAGGGATTGATAGCTATGTTAAAGATCTTGCAAAAACAAGTCATTTTTCAATATGTGTCCATTAACAGTGTCCTACCTTTTCCCGTTTCTGACAGCACCATCACCTTTAGCCACTTTGACAATTGTGAAGAACAAATGTCTGTTAGAAACAACATTTTTAGAATAGGACCCGTAGTATAGCTGCATGTCACAGCAAAATGCCCCAAAAATTCAAAGCATGACCCTTGAGCCACTTTGGTCAATTGTGAAGAACAAATGTTGTTAGAAACAACATTTTTTTAGAATAGGACCTGTGTATAGCTGCATGTCACAGCAAAATGCCCCAAAAATTTCAAAGCTGACCCTTGAGCCACTTTGGTCAATTGTGAAGGAACAAATGTTGTTAGAAACAACATTTTTTTAAATGGACCTGTTAGTATTGCTGATTTCAAGCACATGACCAAAAAATTATAAAATTTACTTCCAGCCACTGTTAAAAATTAGTGAGGGAGAAATGCCATTAGAAGCCACATTTCTGTTCAAAGGACCTGATTTATGCTGATTCAAGCTACATGACCCAAAAAAATTATAAATATGATTCTCAGCCACTATTAAAAATTGTGAGGAGAAATGCATTAGAAGCACATTTCGTTCCAAGGACCATATTATGTGATTCACAGCACATGCCCCAAAAAATTATAATTGATTCTCAGCACTATTAAAAATTGTGGGGAGAATGCCATTAGATACATTTTGTTCCAAAGGACATGTTATTTCTGTATCTCACAGCAACATGACCTCAAAACCTTGACAATGGAAAACTTCTTAAAATAAAGTGAGTAAATGGAATACGGTGTTGTCATGAACCCTTGCTGTCTTTTACAAGTCTCCTCACAGCAAAAGAGAATAAAAGGTGGAACAAGAGAATAAAATAATTGCAGTAAGAAATGATCATTTTTAAAAAAAGTTTTCAAGAGACCATTTCTGTTTGGAAAAGAATTGTTATGTAGACCGGCAACTAATCGGTGACCTCGGCAATTGGGGCACAACATCATAGAGATCCTGCCTGATTCATCCTGATGAAAGTTCAACGATCACATTATGTGTGGGAAAGCCGATGCGTTTGTCTGTAATGACTCCTCCGCATGCCCCTATGCTGAGGTCCTCCCCCCCTCAGATATGAGTGGCTGGCTGGGCAGGACAACACCCTATATGGAGTGACGAGCCAGCTCGGGCCATTCAGTCCATTTTCGGATACCATAGAAATGTCTATGGGTCCCGGAAACACATGCAAAAACATGGTGTTGAGACGCAGATAGTTGTGCACCATGATATTAAGCTAGATCTCTGTGTGTTGGTTGTGTGCCCTTGCATTGCATGCGTTGGTGAAGTGGGTAACAAAGATTGACAGAGGTCACCATTAGGGCTTCCGCACCTTCGCCTGCTGCTGCCGCTACGCATACTTGGCACTTACTGCTGTCACGCGCTTGTTGTTGTTTCCACCGTGACATTTTGAGGACACGTGAAGCAGACGCAACAGATGTCTCCAGTTGATACAATCAGCAAGGTCTCCATTTTCCCGCATTTTTACTCTCTTTTTGGGTGGGTGGAAGGAACAGTGCTGAGTTTTGTTTGTACCGGGGAATCCAGGAGGGTGGCCACCCAGTAAATGTTGTTATTTGATGGCCTTAATGCGAGGATCAATGTTGGAGGAACATGAAGCATCCAAGAATCTTGTGAGAGATGGAACGCCATTGATTTCCCCCAGCCTCTGGGGTCGAGGGGCACTAGCAAACAGATGACTTCCTCATCTTCTCCTCCGCCTCAATTGCGCCAACACTCTTTCAAGGCAGGGACGTCGGTAACATCGGTGTCTAGGAATCCTCCTCCTTTCTCCTTCTCCGCTGCCTCCGGCACAGCTTCAACACAGCCCTGGACCTTGCCTGAATGATGCACCCCTGAGAGCTGATGCGGCCACCTTGCCACTAGCTCTGGACCCGAACCAACTGCTAATGGAAGACCTAATGAAAATTGTTGAAACGGTTCGTGCGCTTGTGGATTTGACGGAGAGAAGAGAAGGCTCCGTGTCTGCATATGTGTCGTCTCCTACTCCGTCGCTGCGGGGCCCTGTTGTTTCAGAGTGTCCACGATTGTTCAGAACTAAGATCACCCAATGCTCATGCTGACAAGGGCATTGTCTGCACTGACCATTTTGGTGGCTTCTTCAAAAACTGCCAAGGATGGTGCACAGAGCTCTTTTCACCTGCATCACTCTCGGTGGTGCTCAAACCCCGAGGGTCAGCACGCTGATAGTCAGGCCATCGTGTCATTTCGTACTGCGTAATGGCGTTGCGCTGCTGCCACCATCGCGTGGTAGCATGTGGAGGGTGGACATTCCAGCGTGTTGCCACGTCACAATGAGACGGTTGACGGGGCGCGGCCGAGCTGACGATGCAACGCAGCCAGGCGGGACCGAAGCAGGGTGCGAACGGAGCGGAAGTGCTGGCTAATCAGACTCGAGCCTTCTTCAGCAGGGCAGTCCAGACAAGGGTAGCTCTTTAGAAAGAATTTCTGGACGACTAGGTTCCTTGAATTGTGCCAGGCAAGGGATGTGTTTCAAGCCTACGATCTTAAGGGCGGCCAGCAGATTTCGCTCCGTTATCGCCACACCACCTTGCCTGGCACAAGGTTCTTGTCACCCAGCCAGCGCTCGGTCTCGTTCGCTTAGAGCCGTCCACAAGCTCCTGACTGTGTGTGGACGGTCTCCAAGGCAGATTAATTTCAACATGGCTGGTGTCTCTGGGCACGTGATGCACCAGGAGGACCTTGGGGGGAAAGAGCCCTGCCACCATCCCTACGGTTTTGAAGAAGCGTGCCGCCGAGCCTGGAGGAGCCACCGTCACCACCTGGAATCCACCCGGCTCACCCAGTGAGATGTCACAGAGATATAGCGTGCGCCTTGGCCGTGCTTACTTGGCTCCATGTGTCGGTGGTGGATGGACTTTTCCGGACACAGATGCAGACAAACGCGCTTGAAATTTTAGATGCATGGCTGGCCAGGGCAGGGACGGCTTTTCTGGCAACGAAATGCCTGCTCGGCATCTGGTATTGGATTCAGGCGAGGGCCATGACGTGGCGGAACCCATCTGTGTCCACCAGACGGAAAGGCAACATTTCCAAGGCAAAAGCCTGGCAATGCCGACATTCAGGCTTTTGGCTTTGGGATGGTTTGGGTTAAAGTGTTTCTTCTGCTCCTAAACCTGGAAGACAGAAGGCTGGCTGTTAGACTGGCCGCTGTACGGCGTGCAGGTCGTCAAACTGGCGGAAGGAGAAGGGGTAGGATGGGTCTCTGGTGGTGCTGGTGGTACTCGGCGACGGTGGAGGCTGAAGCGGAGGCTGATCCTGATCATGACTCTGAGAGACATGGGCAGCTGAGGAATGCATTGGTGGTGGCGGAGGAGGAGGAGGCGGAGACAGAGGGTGTGACAATGGTTGGAGGCCCGGCGTCGGTCTGGCCTTTTTTGGCCAAGTGATCCCTCCATTTCAACTCATGCATTCGCTGCATGTGACTAGACATGTTGTTGGTGGTTAACCACTTAAGGTTCTTGCCTCTACTTATGCGTTTACGGCAAAGGCGGCATATCAAAAAACACGTAACTGTTATGTTTTGGTATAATAAACGGTATTTTTTGCACCTTTCAATTCACCTGTGGTGAATATAGAATTGCTGTTTTAAGATTTACGTGGATGCTGCGTCAATGAACAATGCTGGGTGTGCAAAGTCAAAAAACACGTAACTGTTATGTTTTCGTATGATACACGGTATTTTTTGCACCTTTCAATTCACCTGTGGTGAATATAGAATTGCTGTTTTAAGATTTACGTAGATGCTGCGTCAATGAACAATGCTGGGTGTGCAAAAGTCAAAAAACACGTAACTGTTATGTTTTGGTATAATAAACGGTATTTTTTGCACCTTTCAATTCACCTGTGGTGAATATAGAATTGCTGTTTTAAGATTTACGTGGATGCTGCGTCAATGAACCATGCTGGGTGTGCAAAAGTCAAAAAACACGTTACTGTTATGTTTTGGTATAATAAACGGTATTTTTTGCACCTTTCAATTCACCTGTGGTGAATATAGAATTGCTGTTTTAAGATTTACATGGATGCTGCGTCAATGAACAATGCTGGGTGTGCAAAAGTCAAAAAACACGTAACTGTTATGTTTTCGTATGATACACGGTATTTTTTGCACCTTTCAATTCACCTGTGGTGAATATAGAATTGCTGTTTTAAGATTTACGTGGATGCTGCGTCAATGAACAATGCTGGGTGTGCAAAAGTCAAAAAACACCTAACTGTTATGTTTTCGTATGATACACGGTATTTTTTGCACCTTTCAATTCACCTGTGGTGAATATAGAATTGCTGTTTTAACCACTTAAGGACCCGGCGTTTTTTTTTGGTGACATGTTCGTTTTTCCCTCCTCGCCTTCTGAAAGCCATAACTTCTTTATTTTTCCACCTACATAGACACATGAGGGCTTTTATTTTGCGGGACAAGACGTACTTTCTAATGGTGTTATTCACTATAATATAGAATATACTGGGAAACCGCAAAAAAATTCCAAGTGGAACAAATTGTGAAAAAAATTGAATTTTCGCCATGATTGCGGGGGTTTTGCGTTTACGGCGTTCAATCTTCGGTAAATATAATGTGTTATTTGTATTCTTCAGGTTGTTACGCATCCGGCAATACCAAACATGTAGGGTTTCCGTTATGTTTTGGTACCGTAAAAAAATTCCAAACATTTTCTATTTTTGAAATTTGCGCCACGGCGCCATTTTGTGCGACCAATAACTTTTTTGTACTAACACCTATGGACGTCAGTGAGGGGGCATTTTTTGCGGGCTGAAGTGTACTTTTTATCGCTAGCAGTTTGGAATGCATGCGACTTTTTTGATCATTTTTATTCCATTTTTTGAGTGACGTAAAATGACCAAAAAACGCAATTTTGGCGTTTGGAATTTTTTTTCTTCTACGGTGTTCAGCGTACGGGATAAATGATGTTATATTTTTATAGATCGGACTTTTTCGGACGCGGCGATACCAAATATGTGTAACTTTTTTATTATTTTAATGATTTTATTTGTAAAATGGGGAAAGGAGGGTGATTTGAACTTTTATACTTTTTTTTTTTTTGTACTTTAAAACTTTATTTTTTTTTTTTACTGTAACATTGAGGCCACCTGTGGTACTTGACCACTAGGTGGCGCGATTGTTAATACAACCTAATGCATTGCATAGGCAATGCATTAGGGTGTACAAAGATGGCGGTTTCCCCACTTCCTGTCTGCGGATGGAAGTGGGGCAAACCGGCCAGAGTAAGTGACGGGAGCCTTCCCAAGGCTCCCCACCACAATGCCCGGTGATCGGATCGGCGCAGCATAGCTGCGCTGATGCCGTTCACCGCACCGATCGGTGCGCGGCACCGATCGCCGTTAATTCAGACGCCGCGGCCATCTTTGCCGCGGCGCCTGATGGGTAAAACAGCGCCAGCGGGCGGAGCCACCCACCGGTGCTGTTACTGCCGGGTGTTAGCGCAGATTTGCCGCTAACACCCGGCGGCTGTGCGGGGGGGTCGCAGAGCGATCCCCCTGCAAAGCCCCTTAGCGGCCTTGGGACGTACTCATACGCCCAAGGTCGTTAAGGGGTTAAGATTTACGTGGATGCTGTGTCAATGAACAATGCTGGGTGTGCAAAAGTCAAAAAACAAGTAACTGTTATGTTTTCTTATGATACACGGTATTTTTGCACCTTTCAATTCACCTGTGGTGAATATAGAATTGCTGTTTTAAGATTTACGTGGATGCTGCGTCAATGAACAATGCTGGGTGTGCAAAAGTCAAAAAACACGTAACTGTTATGTTTTCGTATGATACACGGTATTTTTGCACCTTTCAATTCACCTGTGGTGAATATAGTATTGCTGTTTTAAGATTTACGTGGATGCTTCGTCTATGAACAAACCTGGGTGTGCAAAAGTCAAAAAACACGTAACTGTTATGTTTTGGTATAATAAACGGTATTTTTTGCACCTTTCTATTCACCTGTGGTGAATATAGAATTGCTGTTTTAAGATTTACGTGGATGCTGCGTCAATGAACAATGCTGGGTGCGCAAAAGTCAAAAAACACGTAACTGTTATGTTTTCGTATGATACACGGTATTTTTGGCAACAAACAACCTGTGCTGACTACAAGATTGCTGGATTATAATTTAACTGCAAGGTGGATATATCAACAGTCACAGGTGTACTGGGTAAAATTACAATGAACACAAATCGGAAATGTATACTGATAATAAAAGTGGAGTTTTGCACCTAACAAAGAGACCTGCAGTTACTAGCAATGATGTGTATCCAATATAAGTTCAGGCTGCCCAATATCCAGGAAATATTTCAATAGCAAACTGTTAATAATAAAGATATTCCACTACAATGTCTACACTAAGTCTTGGTGAACTTTATTCAGTGTTCTTTATAGATAGAGCTTGTCTGTGTTCGCCCGCGGGTCCCCCCCCCCCCGGTTCCCCGCCGTGAATTTACAGCGGTAGATGCTGCTTTAAAATTCTCTAGCTAACTACATAGACTCTTCAAATCTCTAATAGAACTAAATTGGAAGGATCACAGCTAATAGTAGAGGTTTCTCTGTGCAGAAATAGACTAATTTCGCTGAGCTGTTTGGCCACAGGCAGAGCACAGGTCCTATCCCTATGAGACGCTGAGAGACACTGAGGCTGAAACAGGAAACGCTGTTCTATGTAAAACGAGGTCATGTGATTTTTCCAGCCAATCGCAACCATACACATCCCAGTCATGCCATCGCACACACATCTTACCCTGCTCTATTCTGTAATCTGATTTGCTGGCCGGCAAAATTACAGGAAGCGCCGAAAAAAGGCGCGATCTTAATAGATGATGCTCAGATTTTAACCTTAATTATCGCATGATCTGGAAATTTCGATCACCATAAAAACCTTGCCGATTTCAACTTTGTCGATAAAAATCGCTCAACACTAATAACTATGCAATGGTATACAACAGAAGCTTGAGAACCATTACTCTAGATAAGTGGATTTCAGTAATCCTTTCTTTATATCCAACCAATCATAAGAGTAATTTTATATTAGCCTTTTTTCCAGGCTACTGGAAAAATTGGATATTTGTATGTGATGTATGAACTTCATCATGGTACATTTGATCTTTATTAAAATTGGTGGGAAACGAGGAGATATACAAGTAATACAAAATCTCAAGTGGTTACTATTAGGGTGGATTCACAAATTGGACAGTTGCATAGCAGCTGCTTTACACTTAATCTATTGAGGAAGATCAGCTGAACACGCTGTGCTGCCTGGACTCGTTAGAGTGGAGTTTCTAATTGTTGGCTTCTCTATAAATGTTGCTAGTTTTAGTACCATGGTACGGCCTACAGTGTAAACTCTGTGACTGTGTCTAATAATTAAGCTATGTATTCTATACCTACAGTATCTCACACAAGAGAGTACACCCCTCACTTTTTTGTAAATATTTAATTATATCTTTTCATGGTCCAACACTGAATATATGACACTTTGAAACAATGTAAAGTAGTCAGTGTACAGCTTGTATAACAGTATAAATTTAGTATGTCCTCAAAATAACTCAACATACTGCTATCAATGTCTAAACCTCTGGCAACAAAAGTGAGTACACCCCTAAGTGAAAATGGACAAATTGTGCCCAAATTGTCAATATTTTGTGTAGCACAAATATTTTCCAACACTGCCTTAACTATTTTGGGCATGAAGTGCACTAGAGCTTCACAGGTTGGAATCCCTTGAGCTTCATCCTTTGAGCTGGCAAATGTTTGTGAACTTGTGCCTCTACATCTTCTGTTTGAGGATGCCCCACAGATGCTTTATAATGTTTGGATCTAGAGTTTGGATCTAGAGACATGCTTAGCCAGTCCATCACCTTTACCCTCGTTTTCTTTAGCAAGGCAGTGGTCATCTTAGAGGTATGTTTGGGGTCGTTTTACTATTGAAATACTGCCCAGCTACCCAGTTTGCAAAGGGAGGGAATACTGTTCTGCTTCAGTATATCACAGTATGTCACATTGTTTTCCTCAATGAACTGTAGCTCCTCATAGCCAACATCACTCATGCAGTCCCAAACCATTACACTAATAAAACCATGCTTGACTGTAGGCAAAACATGCTTGTTTTTGTACTCCTCACCTGGTTGCTGCCACACACACTTGATGCCATCTGAACCATTTAGGTTTATCTCAGTCTCATCAGACCACAAGACATGGTTCCAATAATCCATGTTCTTAGTCTGCTTCTCTTCAGCAAAATGTTTGTGGGTTTTCTTGTGCATCATCTTTAGAAGAGGCTTCCTTCTGGACAACAGACATGCAGACCAATTTGATGCAGTGTGTGACATACGGTCTGAGCAAGGCATTCAAAAGAATGAGAACAGCACCAAAAATCCACAGCAAACCAATTAGGTTGCAACTGATGCAAAGTACGTCCAGAAGGTCTGCAGGCCTTCCACTCACCAACAATATGTCCAAAAAATAGCAAAGTTAGACAACAGCATCATTTGAATAAAGTAGGAACACGTTTAGTCCATAAAGAGTACAAAAAACACCAGTTATCAACGTTTCAGCCCATTACATTGTGGCCTATCTCAAGCTACTTGAGATAGGCCACAATGTAATGGGCTGAAACGTTCTTAACTGGTGTTTTTTGTACTCTTAGAGCGCATTCTCACGGCACAGGACAAATACCGGCTAGTTTGCCGGCCGGTATTTGTCCTGTTTTGCGTCCGTCCCCGCGGTGGTGGTGGGGGGATTTTCTTCGCGATGAGCGGAGAAAAGCCCTCCCCCTTCACATTGGCTTACACAGATTCCGTCCGGAAACCGGATGGAAGATTGTGCTAACACAATGTTTTGCGGCCGGACCGCAGGCGGAAAAACCGCCGGACGGAAAACCCGTGCAGTGAGGACTGCTGCATGGGTTTTCCATAGAGCACCGTTGTGCTCATTTTTGGCCTGTTTTTCAGGCGGTCTGAAAAACCGCAAACCGGCTGAAGAACCGGTCTGTTCTGATTGGAACCTGTATTGATAAACTGCTGTATGGTCTTGCCCACCATGCTGCAGCTCAGTTTCAAGGTGTTAGCAATCCTCTTATAGCCTATGCCAACTTTATTTAGAGTAACAATTCCTTTTTTTAGATCTTCAGAAATCTCTTTATCATCCTAGTCACTGGAAGTTCAACATAGCACGTCATGGCAGAGTGTGAGAGTGATAATGCCAAGTTTAACAAACCTGCTCTCCATTCACACCTGGTTCTTGTAACACTAACGAGTGGCATGACATTTGTCCATTTTCACTTAGGGGCATACTCACTTTTGTTACCAGAGGTTTAGACATCGATGGCTGTGTGTGGCGTTATTTTGAGGGCACACCAAATTTACATTGTTATACAAGTGGACCCTGACTACTATACATTGTATCAAGGTGTCATATCTTCAGTGTTGTCCCATTAAAAGATATAATAAAATGTTTACAAAAAGGTGAGGGGCGTACTCACTTTTTTGAGATACTATACTCATCTACTAAATCTTGATTTTTGTAGATCTTGTCCAGTCTTTCCTAGCAGTTCCAGTTAGCATATTATATTACTGGAATTCATGTATGTTTCTTGTCTAGCTATTGCTCTGTTCAGTCTAACTGGACTATTCAAATCTAGCTCCTTTTTCCTGTATTGTGGAAATCTCGCACTTTATGGCAATTTCAGTTTATTGCCAATGTATATTTTTTTCTGTTTTCATTTTCTTGATGTGTCTGGTTTCTTGAGTCATCCTGTTTGTGTTATTCATATTTGTAGTTCTGAGTTATCTTTAGTAATATTTTAAGGATCAGAATGGGCCAGAAGTGTCTGTTAAGCATTAGATAAAGGTCTAGGGAAAGATTCAGTAAAGTTTTGTTAAGATCAGCTCTAGTTTCTCATTGCTCATCTTCTGGATTGAATATTTGTGTTGACATCTTCATTCATGACTGTGCCAGCATCTGCCTTGCTGTCCTTTAAGCTCCATCATCTACTGGTAAGTGTGTGTTATGTGTGTGTTATGGTATTTGATACATGTTTCATATTTTTTCCTGCAACTGCCTGATTGGCTACAAATTAGCTCTATAGAAATAGCGGTATCTAAATAATGAAAGACAAAATTGGTACTCAGAAAAGGCAATTGTTTTGAAGTTAGGTTCTGAAGTCTTGTACCAACCAGCGTTGTGATTAATAACTAAAGTTTTCTTTGTGCTTATATATTTTACATCTACCTTTCATGCAACGAGGGTATAAAATGTTATTTGTTATTTCAGTAAAAATGTATATTATAAGACTAAGAGAAAGCAACTGTTTTGGTTGTATTTAGAAAAATGTAATCTTGTAGGCCCTTGTTTACCATAAGCAAAGTGCTATGGTTTAAGAGAATGGGCCATTTGTTTAATTCCAGGAAGTGAGAGAGAGCTCCGGTCGGGTTAAGCCCAGGTCCTGCCCATGGTCCTATTCAGAAACGCGTGTCAGAAGGAGTAGCAGGGGAGAGGCTGTGTATGGGAGGGAGCAGGGACATGTGTGCATGGTGCTGAGTACCGCCCAGGTGCCGCCCCCAGTCGTATTCGGGAACGCACGTGAGATGGAGTAGCTGTGCACGGGAGCGAGCAGGTACATGTGTGAAGAGAGGGAAAGAGAGAGAATATGAATGCATTCACATGTGCGGGGTTTGCTGAGTTCACTGACAGCAATCAGTAGACGTGTGCGGTGCGGGGTTTGCTGTGTTCACAGACAGCAATCAGTAGACGTGTGCGGTGCGGGGTTTGCTGCGTTCACTGACAGCAATCAGTCGACCTGTGCGGTGCGGGGTTTGCTGCGTTCACTGACAGCAATCAGTCGACGTGTGCGGTGCGGGGTTTGCTGCGTTCACTGACAGCAATCAGTCGACGTGTGCGGTGCGGGGTTTGCTGCGTTCACTGACAGCAATCAGTCGACGTGTGCGGTGCGGGGTTTGCTGCGTTCACTGACAGCGATCAGTGGTCCTGCAGCAGAGAGAGAGATCTTGTGCAGTCCCATGTAAACAGATAAAGCGTACAGTTTTGCTCTGCAGATCTGTAGAGGTCAGAGGTATAATAATCTGCTGGATATATAACTGTGTGTGAGAGAGAAAGAGAAAAAAAATCACACATCTTTCCCAGAATCCTGAATGTTAAATGCCCATTCTAGTTATAAAGTATGTAGAGCGAGCAAGAAATGTAGGTATACACTATCAAGTTACACTTAGCTGTTCACTTTCAATGATTCCTTAGTCTCCGACAGCTGAGAACCTCTCTCCTCTCCCACCTCACACAGAATTAATTCTCACATGAACACTTTGGGGTATCTCTGCAGAGAGAGAAGATACTCCCTGCTGGTAGGAGAAACACGCCCCTCCATTTCATAAGCTCTCCTTAGCAACCAGTATAAATGGCTGCCAAATGATGAAACAATAAAACCCCTTTAAATAGGTTGAAGTCATCAGACGTACTGTATTTTACAGGGGTTAGTTGCTATTTGTTACCAGGCCCTATATCTGTAATCAGCCAATTAACTATGTCTCCTATGCAAGCCACGAATATACTATGCCTCCCATCTATATGTGGCAGTTGGTGTCTCTGCTAAAACATGCATATAAAAAGAAACAGATAGTGATGTGGCTCGAGTCAGTATTTTTAGCTCAAGGTAAAATTGGCAAGATGCACCCATAGCTTAAGTGAGCACACTTAACAGTATTTGACATCTTTAAAGTTCTCAAGAAATTATAGAATTTAGTGTGTTGAATCACAAGATATGCCCAGAAGTCCTAAAATGGTCTGTTCTAATATTTCGTAATCTTGTTGGTGTGGCAATGTCTAAGGACTTAACATGAGGAATTACATCTTTTCTACAGAACACAAAAGCACATAGGGCATAAAATATCAGAATATAACGGTCTATAAATAACATCAAGAGTATTTTTATGAAGGCCAAATGAAAAGTATCCAGTGTTAAGTTACCATAGCACTGACAAATATGAAAAGTCTATTCAGTAAACTGCAACAAAGAAACATGTGCTAAAATAATTTATCATCTATGCTATGCAGAAACAAGTACAGGTTCATACTTATGTTTTGCTGCCTTTTTTTTAAGCACAACAGTGGTAGCAATCCTATAATATTTCAATGCAATGTCCTAATCTATATTTATGATCCAAAACTTGATCTTTAATGACAGAACAGGCAGATAAAGACACACACTGTCTGAATGGTTGTTATAGCAGAATAAGGATGCACAATTGCAGTGATCTCCAGTTGCTGTGGCCTGCCTTTCCATAGGATCAAGATTAATGACCAATCCAGATTTTGTTGATGCTGACTGCGCCATGGCTGCCCAATGCAAATAGTTTTGCTATGCAGGCTCCTGTAAAGGCTTCCTGTAATGCAGTAATGGGCTACTAGTGAAGAGGAAAAGACAGTAATATCTGTCAGTCCCTGCTCAAGAACCTGTATATAAGGGGCATCCACTAGATATCACAGCCTTGAGCTAGTTGCATCTCAGGGACAACTCAGAAAAGATGGCAGCAACTAAGCCATCTTTTGGAAAGTACTATGACCAATACCCAGTGCATCCAGGAAGTTGGCTTTGCTATCAAGAACAAGGACATCAATCAACTAACTTGCCCTCCCATCATTATCAACAAACACGTCATGATCCTCTGTCTTCATCTGAATAACAAACATAAGGCCACTGTCATCATTGCCTTCGCACCAACCTTGGCTGCAAATGAGAACATCAAAGTCAAATGCAATGGCATTCTCCTCCTAAGAAGAAGCATAAAGCAGCACCTTGTCATCACCAATACCCTGTTCCATTAGTATCCCATTACAAAAACAAATACAAGACTACATGGATGCATCCTAGATCCAAAACTGGCATCTGCTGGTATATGGAATTACACAAGTTTGTAACCTGAAGGATGTTCAATAGCTTCTTGTTCAATAGACCACTTCCTGGTTCACACCATCATGAATATTTGAATTGTCTCAAAAGTACAGGAAAAAATGCAATACTTAATGTTATGGAGGGAGGTCCAAAATCTGTTCCCATCACAGGCAATAAAAGTCCTAGTGCTACATGGGAGAAGCTAAACAGGTACAGAATACTGATGATCAATCTCTAACACATGAGGGGAGTGTTTATTTAGTAAATAACTGCACACAATTTAGGAACCAGCATGCAAAAGAACCACAGTATCATACATGGGAGATTGCACAAGTGCAAAACTACAGATGAACAATGACTCATAAACCTAATATTCAAGAGGAGGGTGATTGCTAGTATTGCAATCGAACATAGATAAGGCTTATATAACCTGTCCACCCACATACATCGCTGCCTTAATCTCACAATACCTCCCCTCATGCAATCTCTGCTCCTCACAGGACCTTCTTCTCTGCTCTCCTCACACAACCATCTCCAAGATTATTCTTGTGCATCCCCCATACTTTGTAACTTACTACCACAACACATCAGACTCCTCGCCACCTTTACTAGTTTCAAAACCAACCTTAAAACCCATCTAAAACCCATTTACAATAACCCTGCTGCCACTACCCCATAGTACAAACATCTACGTCCTTCAGCTTCTGTCTCCCTCTTCTCTATTGTAGACTGTAAGCTCTCATGGGCAGGGTTTTCTCTCTTTCTGTATCAGTGTGTTATTTAGTGTTATTGTATGTATTCTATATTTGTTTTTGTCTTATATTGTGTACCTGAACCCCTTGGCTTGTACGGCACCATGGAATTAATGATGCCTTAAAATAAATAATAATAATATGGGGTGCCCCATCGTTAATAGGGTCCCCAACTGGCAAAAGGTTGGTACCCCAAATTTCGATTTGGAAAAGTATCCAAATAATCAAAGTGCCCGACATGAAATAGTGACACCCCACACTCCCCAGTATTGCAGGGCCCTACTACATACTATAATTTATATTAAATATGGTATCAATATTTTGGCCAAAATACGCTAGAAATCAGACTCCTCATTGTCTACAAAGTCCCTGCATTAACTTTACTAGCAATTTTTGGATTATCTTGAAAAGCCAAAGGGGACCCCAAAAAGCAAGAAAAAATCAAAAATCCTAAAGACAGCAACAAGAAACTTCCTGTTAGGTTTGCCTGACACCCGTATTGAAATCAATGGGGGAGTGTTGGGGCGTTATTATCGACAAGTTGAAATCGGCCGGTATTTCGTTGATCGATTTTTTTAGATCACCCCATAAATTTTGGTTAAAATTGTGCATAATTTTTAATACACGCCTTTTTCGGCGCTTCCTGATTTTAGCGGCCGCAAAACAGCTTTTAAAAAGAGCAGGGGGAGTTTTGTTTGCGACGTCTGAGGGTGTGTAGGTTTTGGGTTTTGGTGGAAAATCCCTGACCCTTTTTTTTACATAGAAAGCCCCTTCCCGTTCATATTAGGTGGTTTTTGTATCTCAAAGGTGGAGTGCGCTCGCCCCTGTCAAACAGTCGCGAAATTATTCTATTTTGTTCACAGGCAGTCTACTTTTAGCTGTGATCCTAGAACTTATAGATCAGAGATTTGCGATTTTAGGTAGTTAGGCAGAGAAATTTTTAAAAGGGGCATTCCGCTGTAAATCATAGGGGGGGGAGGGGGGGGGGGGGGGAGCCCGCGGGCGAAAACAGACAACCACTTAAAATAATACTGGATATTGTGCACCCAGACTTAGTTTATACAATGCATTGCAAAAGCTTTATTATTACAAGCTTTATGTTGAAATATTACTTGGAATATTGGGCGACTGAACTTATATTAGGATACAGATCTTTTCTAGTAACTGCCCGGTCTATTTGTTAGGTGCAAAACTCCACTTTTATTATCAGTATACATTTCAGATAGATGTTCTTTTTCACTTTTGCCCAGTCCAGCTTTGTTGATAGAGCCACCTTGCAGTTAAATTTGAATCCAGCAATTTTGTAGTCACCACAGGTGAATTGATAGGTGCCAAAAAATACCTTTTTTTTATCCCGTATACATTCAGATAATTGTTTTTTCACTTTTGCCCAGTCCAGCTTTGTTGATAGAGGTACCTTGCATTTAAATTTGAATCCAGCAATTTTGTAGTCACCACAGGTGACTTGATAGGTACCAAAAAATACCTTTTATTATCCGTATACATTTCGATTTCGTGTTTTTTCACTTTTGCCCAGTCCCGCTTTGTTGATAGAGGTACCTTGCAGTTAAAATTTGAATCCAGCAATTTTGTAGTCACCACAGGTTGATAGGTGCCAGAAATACTTTATTATCCGTATACATTTCAGATACGTGTTTTTTTCACTTTGGCCCGGCCCGCTTTGTTGAAAGAGCCACTTGCAGTTAAATTTGAATCCAGCAATTTTGTAGTCACCCCAGGTGTATGATTGGTGCCAAAAATACCTTTTTTATCCGATACATTTCAGTACGTGTTTTTTTCACTTTGGCACAGGCCAGCTTTGTTGATAGAGAACCTTGCAGTTAAATTTCAATACAGCAATTTTGTATTGATTTGAGGGTTTTTAGAATAGCTGAGATTGCCGTCTTTTAATAAGAGACGTTCCAAAACTCTTCCATACCTCTCAAATTTTTATTTCTGAACATGGGGCGAAATGCAGGTGGTAAGCGAGAAAAAGAGGGGGTAGGACATGAAGTAGAGGTACGAGAGAAGGTTTCCTTCCAGTGCTGGCGACAACACGCAAGCCCGTGGATTGTCGGTTGCAGGACCGTCAGGCCTGTCATCGCTGGGTCAGCCTGTGAATCTCAGTAACAAAAGTG